>VYZV01016787.1:214792-289998 GCA_013401275.1 Pandion haliaetus | reverse complement strand
AAAAAAAAAAAAAAAAAAAAGGACGGACTGTCTTCACTCACTGTCAGCGCATCACAGCACTGCTCACACCTCCCTCCCAGCTCTGCTGGATTGCCTCACTCTTGATCTGCCATTTCCCCCACTCTCTTCTCCTGAGCTCCCCTAAAATTTGCTCCTAACACACCTTTAGCTGATCTGCTCCATCCCTCCTCTGCTGGCCCTCAGGTTCCTACACCATGATGACAATGAACAGGACCCACTGCTTTCACAGCCTTGTCCCCACGCAATGCTACCAACTCAAAAGTCTACCGCTGAAAACAAACCTCTCACCCTGAGGTGCAAGAGTCTATCTGCTATTGCTAGGCCCTCAGTCATCTAGGCTGCCCAGCTTCTCCCCGCAGCTACTTGCTGCAGTCTGGTTGGTAAGCTCAAAGGTGTACTCACCTGTGCTGGAGAGTAACATCTCATGCACAGACGGCCTTCAGGATCTGTTCTCCCACCGCCTCCTCCTGTTCCTGCTCCTTTTCCCTGTCCTGAATTTGGGGAGCCTGACTTGCGTGAGCACAGCCCATGTGCAATTTCCAGCTCAATCTCAGCATCCATCTCTGCATCCTCCTGGGCCTCCTTGTTGCTGTCATCGAGATGTTTCATGAGCACAGCTACCACCACATTGATGAGGACAAACTGGGCTGTGAGCACAAAGCTGACAAAGTACAGTGGGGAGATGAACTGCAGGTTGCTGAGGCAGCTCCGGTCATCGTGGCTGCAGTCACGCAAGGTATCCTTGAGGGGAAGTTGGGTTTGAGAGGGAATGATGGAAGGAAGGAAGGACTAAAGTAAGAATGCAAGCTTGGCTGCTCTTTCTGTCAAAAACCACTGATGCCAACGGAAAGAACAAGGCAAACATTTCTATCACCCCACACCCTCTGGGATCACGAGGCCCCCAAAGAATCTGGGGTGCTATCTGATCACGTGCTCCCTGCTTCAGAGCAAATACGTCCAAAGGTGTACAGAACAAACTACTTCCAGACCATCACGTGTTGCTGCCACTGTAGCCCCACACATGTGAGCACGAACAAAAATGAGCAGTCTGGTACTGGCTTCCCCTATCCAGACTCAGAAACATTATATGTGTTCAAAGAACTTTCCTCTCTCCATGTCCTTTGAAGGAAGGATTTATTTTGGATTTCCCTGGTAGCTCTGCAGATGGGTGCTGTGTCCTACAATGTACTTGCCTACATTCAGCTTTGATAACAGGCCTTACGACAGTGGATATTCCCTCTTAGTCCAGACAGTCATCTTGTTCCTCCCAAGGACAATTTGAACTTTCCTCAGACAGATGTCTGTAGGACTAGAGGAGCCCAAGGTGTGAGCTACCGTGATGGGGAGGGAGATTGTGGCCCAAGCAGGGTCCTTATCTAGCAACCCAGCTCCCGCACTCCTCCTCTTTTCTAGCCCAAGCACTGCTGAACAGAGCACACAGCAGAATTTCTCTTTCCCAACAATAAGGACATCCACAGCCCAGTTACCTTCATGATCCCGTTCCAGTTGTCACCCGTGGACACCTGGAAGAGCGTGAGGAAGGCCATCCCGAAGTTCTCAAAGGTGGCGTGGCGGCTCATGCCCTCACAGGGGTTCTCATCATTGCATACTGAAAGGAAGGGGATCGCCGCTATCAGTGGAGGACACACTGCCAATCCCGAGAGCAACAGCAGGAACTGGGGAAGGGGACTTCAGGCTTCTCACAGCCTGGAGACCTCAGGTAATGGCATCAGCACCCTGCCCAACAGTTGGCTGTTACCCAGCAATACAGAAAAATCCCTGATGGCCCAGCCCCAGGATATCAGGCAGCGTAACTAAGTTGCTCAGGGGTATCCTCCCAACGTGTCATTGTGCTACCTTTCTTCTTGACCAATATTCCATGGCAAGAGATGTGAATAAACTTTCCCTGAGTTTTTCTTGTAATCTTGAAGGCAGTATCAAGGCAGGCAGTGCAGAAAAAGCAAAAGTTTAAGAATGAAAGAGAAACCTGACACTGCTTTTATTTTGTTAGGCCGTTAGGACAATAACAATTTAGAGGGATATTCCTCTTACATGAATTACACATAAGGGAGAATAAAGGCCATCAAGTAATTCAGTCCCTTTATTGAACAAGTAGTGATTTTGAGAAACCTCAGCTTCCCAGCAGGTTTGTAGCTCACACTGGAGCGTGGTCTGCTTGAGACTTACCCAGTTTTCCAAAGAGCTCCACTCCTAGAGCAGCGTAGATGAAAAAGAGGAGCATGAAAAGGAGTCCAAGGTTTCCCACCTGAAAGCAAATGGCATGGTCAGCCTACCCCAAAGCCTATTTCATCTGTACAGGCAAGTGTTTCTGTCTTTCAAAGCCTGACGAGAACAGCAGCAAATTCCCAGTGTACAAATGCAACCAAACAATTGCTCAATACTTGGGAAATCACCAGTGATGGCACCCGTTGCAACTGGACTTGAAGGATGCTCTTTTTCCCAGTTGCCTCCACTCCAGCACAAGCTCTGGCCAGCACCGACTAAAGTGTGCAGTTTCTGGGCCAGATAAAGACAAGAACATTGGAGCAGGGACACAGAAGGCGAAGCCAGTTTGAAGGACTGGGTGAAGGACAAACTATGGATTACAGCACACAGACACATCCCGCAGTGCTGTACGCGCCACCAAACTGCCCAAGTCCCTTGAAGTTATGCTCATGTGAAGAGAACAACAGCAGTGCTCCAAAGAGACAGGGACAGAGGTGCAGCCGCTCCTGCCACGAACCAGGCAGAGCATGGTGGGGCAAAGCACCAGCTACGTGTGGAGGTTACAGCAGGGCTTGTGGAAGGAGTGGGCAGGTGGGAAGGAAGAAGGGTAAAGAGGCACTTTTGAAATGTGTGGAGAGGAGGAGAAGAAGAGAGAAGAGGAGACTACGAAGGAGTCAAGAGAGGAAGCAGAGCTTCCTTTCCACCTCATGAATAATAGGTCAAAGCCTGATTTCTGGGCCCCCAGCAGCTGCTGTTTGGAAACCCCCCATTGCGAGGACTGCTGCTTCGTGGTGTACAAGGGCAGCAGTGCCACCAGCAATATGGGCACTGCCCCCAAGTCCTCACTCTCCCAAATCACTGCTTGCCTCTGAATCTCCTGCCTCCCTGCATGTGGGGCAGCTGGGTTATACATGAGGAGCAGGAGGGGGGTTTGGAAGAGGTAGGCTGAACAGTAACAGCAAATGCCAGTAACAGTTAGCACACTGTTGGTGGAGCAAGAGAAGGCAGGGAAAAATTAAGGACGTAACTGGTATATGGGTGTTTCTGAAAAACTGAACAGTGTCTGGTCTGAATGCATGTGGTCATTGGGCCTTTGTTAGGATCATCCACTTCAGGAGTCTAATTTAGTCATTGCAACTGCTGTGCCATCCAAATTCAGGAGAGAAATAAATGATTCAGCCCACCCACTCCCCTGGGCTTCCAGATCCTGGCTCCCTACATACTCAGTGGAAGGAATTATTTCTGATGACTAAATTGGACACCGTACTAAATGCTGTGAACACACACCTCTGGCTCTGTGTCTACAGGGTATTAAGAAAAAGAAGTTAATAAAAGTTAGCTAAGGGCTACATATCCAAAGGGGTCTTTAAAATTAAAGCTCTATTCACTATCAAGAATTGTTGCGGTATAACAAAGACAGGAAGGGAATTGAAACAGCACAAGTGGAGATGCCTTATATGCCATTAGCAAGCCAAAATCCCTGATGTGAGTCTGTCCTCTAGGAACATAAAGAGAAAGGTCGAGAGGAGGAGAAAACGCAAGGGAAAGGACAGCTTATTTTAAACTGCTTCTTTTGGCAAAGCCAATAAATCTTGGAGAATAATATTACAGATAATTCAATTGTCCCCTGAAGACCCAGTGTATAAAATATGGAGACTAAATTCAATTTTTAACAGTGAAACTGGGAGATTTTAGCCCTGCTTGAAGTGCAGATTTTTACACAACTTTAAACATGGAGAGATTTTTGATCCCTCTGTTATATAACTTTATTAAAGGAAGCCAACCTGTTACAGAAGGAAGCAAAAGCCAGTCAATAGGAAGTGGATTGATAGGCTTTGATGCTGGCAGGATTAAGGCCTGCTTGTTATTACTTTCCAGCGAATACCTGGAGGTCAGACCTTTAGACATCTGCTTGTGAGGGTTTTGCGGCAGATATTAATGACCTCCAAAAGACCTGACCTACCATCTTGGTTCGCAAAGAAGCTGTAGGTGAATGGGAAACAGAAAAGCCAGAATTTATAAAGTATGGAAGAATATAGTTGTGGTTTGTGGCCAGGACCAGAGCAGGGCTCAGAGGCTTGAACTGAGGTCCCAGCTGTGCTTTTTGCCATCCTGAGCAAAACACTTCACTGCCTGACTCAGTTTCTCCACCTACATGACAGGGATAGATATTTTGTGGGTAGAAGTTGACTCTCACCATTTAAGTGCAAACATACTGCAGAGTCCTCTTAACAAGGGTTTCTGGATACTGCTTCAGCCAGCTCTTAATATCTATGCGCATTTATGTGGGTTGCAGAATAAACATACCACAGACAGGGATGCTGGATCTGGAGACCTGCTCCATTCCAGATCCTCGCCTGAGAAAAAATCAGCTGTTGTGGCTCCTGGAACGGAAAAAAGCAAGGTGCAAAGCAGTTGCACTGAGCCAGCCTGAGGCAGCAGAGCCAGAACTAATAAACATTACTGGCTCAAAGCTGCCTGCTATAAGAACACCCTTAATCTCCTGTTCCTTCCATTGTCCAGTGTATCTCAGCCCCAAACTATCCTGGATGATGATAATAGCCCTTATCCTCCATATGAATTACATAATTATTATTAGACAAAGCCACAAATTATTATTGTTTAATAAAAAGCATGGGAGATCAGACAGAGTTCAGGATCCATAAAAGATAACAGTGTTTCTCCCTTGCTTTTGTGCCACGAGATTCCTCTAATTCAGATTGACATTTATTGCCACCAACATCAGAAGTAAACTCCTTGGGTAACTAGTCATGCTGTTTTCAGATTGATTCTCAGCTCTGCATCACTCATCGAGACTGGCACATTAGCTGATAAATCAACTGACAAATGCCCGTGCATTTTGATATCATGCAATATAGCTGCCTGCTCGAGGCCTGCCAGGAGAATGGTCTGATGTATGATCAGTAGAGATACTTGGTGCCATTACTCCTTGCTTAACAATTCTCTCTCAAGGATCCAAAAGGAAGAGGACCAGTCTCCCTAGCTGTTCATCCATCACGGAGGATCCTCGCAGTGGGCTTGAAGCCTGTGTAAAGCACCGTGTCAGCATCTCATTTGGGAACAGCTGCCGCTCACAGCTCATGAAATCCTTCTGTCTAGCTGTCTTGCAGTAGACACTTAACTGCCGGCTGTGTGAGCCACAACAGAGCACGTCACTGCTTCTCATACATGAGAGGCTCAGCAACACAAAGGGATCGAGGAGGAGAAAGGAAGAAAAGGAAGCAGGAAGGGGGAAGCACTGGCTAAGAAAAGGAGTGACAGGAGTGCGAATGAAAGAGGGAGAAAAGGGGGACACATGCAGGGAAGGGTGAGAGGAGTAGAGATGTGAAGACCTCCTTTCCTCCTGAAATGGCTGCCAGTCACTCTTCCCTTCTTACAGAGAGGGGAGAGAGGAGCTGGGAACTAGCTGCAAGCAGTTAGTCACTAACTAGACATGATGGGAAGAAATCTGCCCTTATCCAGGGATCAAGCCTCATTTTATTCAACCACTGGAGAACAGAGATGTGAGGTGAGCTGTTCCCCTGTGATTGACGTGATAACCTGGACAACACCTTCAGGCAGTTACCTCCACAACACAGTAGACACCAGCTCTGAGACTCCATAAGAATCAACCCTTTGGAAAAAGGGTGCAGAAAAGGAGAATCTTTGGGGGACCTGGTCTGTTTTACCTGGGGCAGGGCTTGAACAACTGTATCCAGCAGTGCTCGCATTCCTGTGGCCATCTTCAGTAGCTTCAGGACTGCCACAACAAGCACAAGAGAAGTGTCAGACTGAGCTCAGAAGGTCCATCCTTTGTGTGACTTACTAATGGCAGTAGCACAAGACAGATGTCCTGTCTCCCCTTGCCCTAGAAAAAACTGGATTGGCCCCCTCAGACCCCTTCTCCCCTTTCCCACTTTTTTTGACTGTACAATCCCAGGTTCCTTCTCCTCCAGTCCATCCTCTTCTTACTAAATACTCTGCCACCCACACCTGTTGGGCTGCTTCTGCTTCATGCAAACAGTCTGGCCAAGAGCCCTCTTTCTCCCAGCGATGTGTATCACACTTCTCCCTCTGCTCTGATTTTTCATTCCATCACTTTCTCGTCCTCCAGCCACCATCTGTTAAGGCAGCTTAACACACCTTGGCCACCATCAGGAAGATGCAGTCCCCTCCCTGTGCAAACTTCAACCTGCTTGGTGGGCCCTTCTCCAAATACCAGTGCCGTACTTGCCCCATAAAACGGTAACAGAGAAAGTTCAGCTCTCACGTGATCTGCTCACCCTCCTGGTCCTTCACCTCCTGTTAAAACCACTGCATCTAAATGCCTGGCTAAAGGAAGCGAGAAAGCCTTAGCCTCTAGGTTGTCCTTCATCACATCCCCTGCCTCCCTCCCAGGGCTAGGGACAGGGCAAGCCCATGACTCTACAGCCACTACTCAATGAGTCATGGCACCAAGTCCCACCCCATGGCCACCTACACCCCTGCCTCTGGCCAGTGTCTCTCTCACCCCGGGCGATACGCAGCACCCTCATGATCCGGATGATAGTGGGGTTAATTGGGAGAGCAGCATTGATTTCAATCTCTTCCAATGTGATGCCCATAACAGACAGTAGCACAATGGCCAGATCTAGCTGGTTCCACCTTAAGAAGAAAAATTGAAGAGAATAAAGGAAGATGGAGTTTTTCCATTTCCCTGAAAATAAAGTGAATTGTCTCCACTTCAACCTAAATATTTCTTTATGTATGAGTTCAAGGCCCCACACTGAGCCAGCCTATATGGGCTTTTGCAGACAAACAGAGATTCACTTTGCACACACCCTGAGCAGCCAGAGGCAAGCCAGCCTGATCTGAAAGCATGGAGCTGTGTTACTATGGTGCTATGCTTTGACTAATGGGCTCAGCTTTCTACGGCCTTACTACCTCAAATCAGCTTCGTTATATACGTTCTGCTTCAGCATGCTCCCAGTTTGCCTCAGGGGCAGGAAAAAAATGGCTCCCTCTAACCCCACCTCCTTTGCTTTCTAGCCTAACCAGCAGATGCCAACCAAGAGGCAATTTTTGGACAACTCTTACTATTGCTTATGCATTGCGGCTCATGCAGGCTCAGGCTAGGTCCACGCTCTGCAGAACTGGGAGGCAGTCAGGGTACTCTGCTACCACCTCACACTCCAGATAGGGATCCATCCTCAAAACCTCCACCCCAACCCCACTTGTCCCACCGCCACAATTGACATAACCCTCTGCTCACCTGTCTTTGAAGAATCGCCGCAGACCAAATGCCACCAGCTTGAGAACTGCCTCCAACACAAAGACGGTGGTGAACAGGTAGTTGCAGTACTTGAGGGCGGTCTCCAGGGACTGCCAGCAGAAAAAGAGGGTAAAGAATTGAGGCAAAAGCAACATCAAGTACGTAACCTGGGGGGGACTCTCCTGAGTGCCAGGAATTCATTGGGAAGCGGGGAAGCTGCCACATGCCTCCTAGCCACTTGAATGAGGAGGCTGCCTACTAAAGGCAGCCACAAGCTGACCCCTCTGCCCCATGTTGTTCTCAGGATCAGTTATTGCTCTTTTCTCCTGTACTGCTCAGCATAATGGCAAGGAGGAGACTATTGTAAGGAGAAACCACCAAGCACCATCAGCATCCTCTTCTGCCAGTAGCCCATGCCACTCAGATGCTACAATGTTAACGGCACTGGCATAGCTATCAACCAGGAGTGAGGCAATGAAGATTACTCCAGTTGTAGATACATATCACCTCTGATGAGAGGAAACGCCTGTGCTTTGGTCTGGAGCAAGCACATGTGATATCTCTTAGCTGTTGGGCTTCTGGTTCTTTTATGTGCTGCCCCTCCTCCACTGCTGAGGACCAATGTGAGCAGTGGGCAGCATTTTGTGGCACTTGATGCTGGAAGGGTTCGAAGTGCTTTGGCAAGATTCTTTAGCAGAGCCTGTATTCCAGGGGAAGGAGTTGAGGAGTAAGGAAGAGGAGTGACTTGTTCAGGAACAAAGGCCTGACATGAGGATGACAACAGATAAAGGTTGAGAGCTCCTGCAGAGTAAAACTGGGCACCATCAAGGGCAAGATAAAAGCTGGGCAGTTGGGCAAGAAACAGAGGAGCCTGGCAGTGGATTTGAATGAGGACAGACAAATTCAGCTCCTGATCAAAGCCTGAGCTACCTTGGACAGCATCTGCTCAGACACCAGGGCTGTCACCTAAACCAAGCGTAACCCGAGAAGAAAACTGAAATGCCACCGGGCAGATGTCATGATGAATGCTTTGTCTACACATGGAGGCAGAAAGCTCCTTTGATAGGTGCAGCATACATTTTTTCCATCAAAGGTGTCTAGAACTTTAACAGGAACACCAAGCGGTACACGGTTTTCCCCAACCAAAGTATAAAACTTATTTGGCCTTCAAGGCCCTTTACTGGGAATCACCCCCTGCAGCTGAGAGAGGCTCTGCTCAGTGCGTTGGCCCTGCAGCTTCTCTTATAGAAAAAAGGTGGCTCAGTAAAGACATCTCATCCCATGACACGCAACCAGCCACTCTAGTCCTCTCAGCTCAGGCCGTATGGCAAGGGAATTGGACTGATACTTGGAAACCTGATGCAAAGCCCGAAGCTCCCAAGACACTGCTCCTTCCATGACTCGTCCTGTTAGGATCCAGGGGAACATACAAAGCAGACCAGGCAGCTAAATTTGGGTGACCCACATATCCACTTAATACAAAGCACAGAGACTTAATTGCACCATGCTTTCTAGGGGTCTGACTCTTGCTTAGGTGCCTTCTCTCTATTGATTTTAATGCATAACAAGTGTCTGAGTAGGGACTACCTCTCTGGATACATACAAAACTCTTGACATAACTTTGCCTACTACATTAACTCTTGCAACACTGACAGTATTTTTTAAGAGACACTCAAGTGTCCCACGTATGCTGGTGGGCAGTGGTCATCAAAAAGCTCTAGCAAAATAACATAATGACTAGATGCAGGGCTTATCTCCATGATCTCACTCACCACAGGTTGGTTGTAGTGCTCCAAGGACATAGTGACCACGTTGAGGCAGATGATGAAAGTGATGAAGATGTCCAGATAGTGGCTGGTGCAGACCGAATGAATAAGAAGGCGTATGGGGCAGTAGGTAGCATAGTACGGCAAACGCTGCGCCTCTTCAGTGGAAAGAGGGAGATGGGCAGAATTAGGAAGAAATTGGAAGAAAGAGAGAAATGGGTAAGAAACACTGAAGAGGGAACGAGCGTAAGAGTGGTGGTAGGTGTTGAAAGAAAAGGAAATGAAGGTGGGAGACAGAAAGAACAGAACACGATAGGTAAAAGACAGGGGACATAGGAAGGAGGGAAAAAATGCAAAAAAGAGGAAAGTAGAAGTAGGGAAAAAATAAGTAGAAAGAAGACAAGGGAAGGAATGCTAGAAAGAAAACCTGTTAGTTTATGTTTGTGGGAATGGTGCTAAATCAGCATTTCATGCCTCAACAAATTAAGATCACAAATGATCAAAGGGAGCAGACAGTTCCAGGAGAGGCCCCAGGGTGTCACAGGAGAGAGGGGAAAAACTGGAGGAGAGGAAGGGAAAGCATGCCCACAGGCTGCAAATGGAAAAACCCCATCAGTCTGGGGTAGCAGGGATGATTTCCGGGGGCAAGTATGCTTTTGCAATTTTTGTCTAAAGGTAACACAGAAGAGGACAGAAACACCAGGAAGAGGGCTTGCTTCACCACAGAGGGCCTGGGACCCCAAGGAATGACACTGCAACATTGATAGAAAGAGCCAGGAACAAAACACAGGGGTCTTCCTCTTCTTTTTTTCCCCTCCCTCTTCTTTAAATTTAGGTTTAAACACAAAGGATGGTCTGTCCAGGTCTTCCCCCAAACACCAGCTGGGTTGCAGGAAGCCCAGGTGGGACTATCGCAAGCCCAGGATGTGTACTGATGCGTACACGCCCTGCATTGAAGCGCACACCAGCACGTGCACAGGGGTATTTTTGGTATGTTATCTCCCGAGGGGCAGGGTGCTAAAACCCCAGTGGCTTCTCCACGGTCCCAGCAGACCTCATCAGCCACCCCTCTTCCCCAGACCGCCCCAGTGAGATACGTAGCAACAAGGCAGTGGCGCGGGGAGGAAGGCTGAGAGCGTGGCTGCAAGCAATGCATTTCAGAGACCGGTCCGTCAGGAAAGAAAAAGAAGAGGAGAAGGATTTTCTCAGAAAACCTTGGCCTACGAACCAACCAAACACTTAGGCTGTGCCTTACTCCTTCGTTTCTTCTCCAGACGGCGCAGGCGCTTCTCCTCCCGCCGGCGTGCTTCCTCAGCCTCCTGGTGCTGCCGGCACTTGTGGAAGTTCTCCACCACCACCCCCACAAACATGTTGAGCACAAAGAAGCTAACGATGAGGAGGAAGGAAATGAAGTAGAGGAGCATCCAGGGGTTGTTGTTGGTCACCGGCTGGAGAAGGGGGGAGAACAGAGGTGGTCAATCAGTTGGATGCATAGTGGTATGGAAATGATGGGGGTGGGACCTGCCATGGTGATTGGCTGCTGGAGAGGTGGGGAGGAGTCATGGAAATCAGGGGAGTGGGCTGGGAAGAACTGAGGCTACAGGCAAGGCAGTTTGTGATTGGCTGACTAGATTTTGGCATCAGCTGGTGATTGATGGAGCAGGTGGGAGTCAAGGGCAAGGGCCTGCCTGCAGTCACCCACAATTTGGGCACAACCCCAGCCACTGATCGAGTACAACAATAGTAAAATGGGTGGTCCAGGCACCAGGAAACACCTTTGGCTGGAGGGCAAGTACTCTGCCACATCCACACACCACCAAAATGATGACAAGACCGGAATAGAAATGTCATTCAGACTCAGAGAGAAAGGAAGCTTTGACTTTGATGGGGTTTCCTGACAAAAAGCCTGCAAAGCCAACAGTGGTGCACCTTGGGCAGAGGTTCAGAGGTAAATGGAGCATCATCCCCAATGTTCAAGCCTGTGGTACATGGCAGGTGCCTACCCTGGACACTATCAAGGTCATTGCCTTAGCAGTAGAGGAATAGGGATGCAGTGGGCAGCAGACCAACCGTCCCTGCTTTACAGGGTATTAAAATAACCATCTGTAGGCCAGGAGGGAGCCAGCATGACCAGAAAGGTACATGGCATTGTTTCTCCATCATTACAAATAGATAAAGACCTGCTGTGAGATCCAAACTGAGCAGAGGGTGAGAATTACTATGGATGCCCACTGCACAGGCACAGCTACACCTCCCTGCATGGACCAGGCATGACCCTGACCCCTTGCAAATAGGTGAGCAAAGGATTCAGAAGAGCCGTTGAAGGTTTGAGGGAGGTGTCTGAAGCAGGACATTAAAGCATGCTTCTGCCTTACTAGCCCGAGGAATGTGAAAAAGGTCCTTTCACAAGGAAGTTTCTGTACCTGCTGGTCAACAGCCACAGCATCTAGTCCATTATACATAATATTGACCCAGCCATCCTTGGAAGCCAGAACAAAGAGGGACATCAGAGCCTGCAACACACAAAGCAAAGCAGATGTGGAGCAGGTGCATCTGGCAAGCTGGGAAAAAAAAAAATCATGGGTTTATGCTCTAATACACACAACATTGAAATACTCTTCCTGCCTGTGTCTCTGCACACATCAAAACCTGCTCCTTCCCCCATGGAGGAGGGGGGTGGGGGCAGGAAGCCATGTGCAGCCAGACCCACCAGAGGAGAGAGGTTGTGAAGAACATCTGCTTTGTGGCAGGAGGAAAAAGGAAACCAAACTCTCTGCTGCCACCACTTTTCTTTCCCCGCCAACGTGTAAGCATCATCCTGATACCAACGCACTAGTGACACAGCTTCTGCATGGACACCCATGCCAAATAACCACCCCTCCTAGCCCAAGGATCAGCCTTTCCAGGCACTGCATCTGTGCCCCGGGGAGGGGTACCTATAAGGAGGAGACAAACCGTGTGCTGGGTTCCCATCAGAGACAGGGGCTGTGGGCACACTCACCTGTCCCAGGTTGTCGAAGTTATACTTGTGGTGCACCCACTTGTAGTTGGCGGCCACGCAGTCGGACCGGTTGGTGATGTTCCTGATGTCGACTCCCAGGCAGTGGTAGAACTTGCCCTTGAAGAGCTGCAGGAGGGCAGTGACCCCATCAGCCCCTTTCCCCACAGGGTTCCCCATGCTCCCTGGGATGTGCAGAAGTTCCCGAGATGGTGGGTGGGCTGCAGGGCTGCAAGCCAGGTGGAGCATGACAGGTAGGAAGGACCACCAAAGTGATGTAGAGCAGAGGCTCAAACATTGCCAAGGAGCCTGGGCCACCCGCATAAACCCACACCTGGCTTTTCAGCCTCCTCCATTGCCCCAGGTCAGCAATGACTGTAAGCCCTTACCATCTGACAGCCTTTAGGGCAGCCTTTCTGGGTGCAATTAGAGCCACTGGCCCAAAAGGAAGGGGGAAAAAAAAAAAAAAAAAAAAAAATCTTCTCTTCAGTCCCCAATAGTAATCTCCTCTCCCTGCTTCCCAGTTACTGAGAGAGCTGATGGGAAAAGAAGATCTCATCTGAGTGTAAAGAACCAGAAAAAACACCCCCTGCTTCTCTGATACTTTTTTTTCCACAAAGCTGTACTGCACTGCTGTGGCTCTTCTGCCCAGGGCTCCTTTCCCCATATGGAAAGTACTGGATTGTGCATTTGTACAGATGCATCAGAGCAGACTAAGTATAGCGCATTCCCTGAGATGGAAGTAACACCCACGCCCTTGCTCCTCTGCAATGCAACAGCTGAAAATAAAGAGGATTAAATAAAAAAATAAAAGAAGGTTGTGGGTGGATTTAGGGCTTAGAGCAAGGGGGAGAAACAGAGCTGACTGGAGGCAGGGTTCGTGCAAGCAGGCACTGAGCTGCTTGCCTTTGTGGTGGGACATGGACAAGCCCAGAGAGTCCTGGGCTGTGCCAGCCCTGGGCTCTCCCTATAATGCTGACCCAAACCCTGATCCATCTCCTGCCAGGTGTGAGTGTTAACTCCTGTCTCACACATCCAGCAATGTCTGCACTCACTGAGTACTGGCTGTCCTTGCCAAAGGCTGTGGGACGTTATGGCGGGAGACAGCTCATGGAGGAGGGCAGGTGCATAAAATTTCCTGGCTTGCCTGGCCCTGCTGCTGTGCTTGGTTCCCTGTGTCTGTTGTAGCACCTGGGGGTACAGGTGCCCATGGTAGGGATGGGGGCTATTTGATGGGCAGTAACAACCTACCTGCACACCCAGGATGCCAAAGATGATGAAGAAAGCACAGCAGATGAGGACGATGTTTCCTATGGGCTTGAGGGAAGAAATGAGCGTCTCCACCACCAGCTTCAGGCCAGGGGCTCGACTGATGACTCTGGAAGGGAAGGAAGGGGAGCGGTGACAGAGGGACAGGGCAAGGATATTTGGCCTAAGCTAAGCATTTTCAGCAGCAGCGGACCCCCACTCTCACTGTGCAGTGACCCATCAGTTGGGACCATTCTCCTGTGACCAAAATGCCTCTTCTGTCCCATGGGTTGGTTGTCTCATGAGATACCGCCAGGGCCAGAGCCATATGGCTAAGGGGAACTTCCCCGTGGCTTATGGCTTGTCAAAGACCACACTTTGCCTGGCACAGTGGGATCTGATTCTGGGACCCTTCCTGGGGGGGCCTGGTGGGAAGACGGGGCCGAGCAGGGCTCAGCGGGGCTCTGACCGGAGGGGACGTAAGGTGCGCAGCAGCCGGAGGACTCGCAGCACCCCCAGAATTTTGGCACCACCAGCAGAGGCTACTGAGACCACAATGTCAATGAGAGACACGAAGACCAAGAAGCCATCCAAGATGTTCCAGCTGCTGCGGAGATAAGCCTGATCGCCAAAATACAGGCCTAGAGAGACCACCTGCAAGAGAGGGAAGAGGAGAGGAAAGGCGGTTAAAATGGCTCCTCTTCATGTTGCCTGGAAGGCTATGAAGGAAAACGTCTTTGGGGAAAGTGGTGGCACAGAACTCCAGAAATAACAGGGCCATGGTGTCTTCCCACCTTTCCTCTGCCTCCTTGAGCAACAGGACACTGTAGGGAACACACAGGAAACCTTTCCCTGCCATACCACAGACCTAGGACAAGTCTCCCAGTCCACCCTGGGAGGTAAAACCGGGCACCAAACCCCATATTTTGCCTCTTAAAGAGGTGGTTCGAGTCTCAGCAGTCTCAACACCAGCAGGCACTACAGAAATTGCTTGCCTTAGGGAGAGCTGAACACCCTGCAAATCATGGCTGTAATTCAGATACGAATTTTAGGGGTTTAACTTCAGGCACCCAGTTTCAGGACTCTTTCCCAATCACAGGGGTGGAATAACAAGATTTCCCTATTGTTGCAAAGTACTTAGACACCTATTGAATAATCCTCTCAACTAAGAGCATGTTATTAATGTTGTTATTTCCCCCATTCTTGCTCCAGGAGAAAGGGAATGGGCATTTGATATCATTAAAAAATCCATGCCTGAAGGCCAGCTATTCGTCCCAGATAATAAGATCCCTTCAGATTTAAAGCCTAGGATAAACATCCCCTCCATGCCTGACAAGAGGGGACTCAACCCTAGGCAGTACCTGCCTTTTCCAAGGTAGAGGGAAGGACTCGCACACTGAAAAGATGGCGAGATTTTAGAAGTGCACTGAGCAAACATGAACTATGTTGTTCCTGACACTGGGAGAAGGCTCTGAGCTGTTCATCTCCAGTGACTTACCTTCAGTGTCATCTCAGCTACAAAAATTGCTGTGAAAATGTAGTTGGACACAGTGAGAAAGATTCTCTCCTAGAAAAAACAGAGAAAGGCCTTAAATGTACCTTGATGACTTCTTGTCACTCTGTCCAGCCCCTCTGATGAACTTAGTATCTTTTGCTTTCCTGTGAAGGGTCTGAAAGTTGGGGAAATACGTGAGGTGCCCTTGGCAAAGGCCAGTGCCAGGCAGCTTTTAGCTCATACACCTTGGCTCAGCCCTGTGCCACAGCCAGGACAGGATCCTATGCAACTCTGCAAGAACACAGCGGATGGGATTTGCAATGCATCCTGCAAATCTGGTTTCAAGGCGCTCTCTGCCCTGTTCTGCCAGTGATGCTCAGTCCTGACCTGCTACGCTGACCTGGGACTCCTTCCCGAAGGGCTGCTGAGCACTGACGACTGGATTGTGTGTAAGTGCAGTAGAGTCTGCTGGTCATCTAAAGCAGACATGCAGAAAAAGCCATTGCACTTGCCAGCTTGAGCCATCTCCAAGATGACTTAAAAGCAGCATACGTGAATGATGACAGGCCATTCATACAGAATGGAAGTTACTTCTATCTTTTAGTTCCCAGTCCCTGTCCCTTTTGCCAGTCATCTCTTAACTGCAGGTGCCTGGAGGACTCTCTTACTTTCCAAGAGGGAGGGAACTAGGATTACTGTTTATAAAGTGGGTTGCCCCATTATAAGACCCTGCAGGGGAAGCACACACTATGTGAATTACTAATACTTAGGCATTTGAATAGATGAGTGGGAGCTGGTGTTTAATGCTGAAGCTATTCCAGAGGTCATACCAGTGCCAAGAACATTTACGAACCTCTGTCAGAGGTTGTGCTAAAAAGCAGGTGGGAGGAAATGGTGCTCACCGTGCTTCTGTGTTCAATCTGCGGTCTCTCCAGGGCAATAGTGATGCAGTTCAGGAAGATGAAGGCCAGCACAACGTAGTCAAAGAGCTTGTGAGCAATGATGGTTTGACAGAGGAGGCGAAACCTGCAAGAGAGTTCCAGTAGGCACCTGTGCCTTGGGCAGGGCAAGGTTAGGAGCTGTGAGGACAGAGAATTGAGAGGTCTGGCCAAAACTGAGCTCTGACGTAGCAGCTTTCCTATCACTGATACTGATGTCCCTTTCTATGGCAATATCCCAGGGTGGCCCACAGTCACACAGGAAGCCTGGAGTAGAGCAAGGAGCTGAACCTTCATCCATTGCCCCGCTGCCAGAGTGGTTTCCTGATCACTACGGCTCTGTGCTCCTCTCACCCTGTAGAGAAGAGGCTGAGTTTCAGTTTTCCTCCCAAACTCACACTTTGTACCACCCCAGGGCAAAGAGGCCACATGCTGAAAGCTGAGGAGAGGCATATAGACTGGCAGTCATGGGGACCACACTTCTGTCTGCTCCGAAAGACACTGTGTCCATTAGCATAGGTGTCACACAGAGCAAAGAGCTCTCCCTCGTGACCTGTAAGGAAATCCCCTTCTTTTCAAGGAGCAATACACATGGGTGAGAATACTACTGGCTGGGGTACACAGACATTTCTCCTGGGGGGAAGACACCTTTTGAAGGAAGAATTTATAATCCAAATTTCTTTTTTTCAGGCAAGAAAAATTCTAACTTTGCCCTAAAATGTGTGATATGACTGCTGGTAAGTTGGTACTGGGACTGGAAACGAAGTGGAGAGACTGTTCTGGTACCAGGGGAAGAAATATCAGTATTATGGAGCAGTTAATAATACATTCCTTCTCCTTTTTGGGTTAATGTTAGTATTCCCTGCCTTGCTTTGCTATAAATATTTATGATTACACAAAAGAAAAATGGGATGCTCCAAAGGGAGGGAAAGTCACAATAGCTATTTAGGATTCTCATCCTTCCTTTCATCTCCAGCATCAAGGAAGAGAAATGTTGTTTGGCTGTAGAAGCGGAGATGGAGGAGACAAAACACATTCCCAGCTGGTAAGTTTAAAGTTGCAACCTGACATGCAGCTCGGGGGATGTGTCCAGCACGGCAACAGAATTTACCCCTTCTCAAACCCTTCATGGCAAAAACTGCACAAACCTATTTTGTGGAGAGAAGAGATATATGGACCAGTCTTCCCGTAACTCACACCAGTCTGGCTTATAGACTTCCATCATCTTCCGGATGCGAAAGCACAGGCTCTGCAGGGACACAGCAGAAGCAAGTGCCACTGGTTACCTTCCCACTTGCCTGAGAGAGGCACTCTTCCTTTCACATCTGATCCCCAAACACCACTACCTGCAGTTCGCCAGGTGCACTACCTGCTGTTTTTTAAGCCCCAAACAAGGAAATGGACTCAAAAAGCAACAAGCCACTGAAAAGGAGGTAGGAGCTGCTTTGCCAGAGCCTTTTTACCTCTTGGCATCTGGTTTCCTCGCCAGATCGTTACAATTTAAACTGCTGGTGTCCTTTCTATAGCAGGATGTTGTCCATGATGCCTTCTCGGAGCTGTTGGATTGGCTCTGTTACATGAGGACAGTGTTTCCGTGCTACCTCAGCTAAACGAGAGCCCAGGACAGGAAGGCCTTCTGTTGGTAGTTGGGCTTTGAAGTGATTTAATTTCATACAGCATATACGTCTGTTCAAATTTCTACTGACCCTCCCTCCACTTCTTCCACCCTTTGATCTGCTCACAGATTGGGCATTGCAGTCTCCCGGGTTGGCACTGCAAAACTCACTTGCCTTGTCTCTTGTGCCCATGCTTCCTGCTCTGATCTGCTGATGTTCCCCAAGCCTAGCTCTCGCTCCTCACACAGCCTGACCTTTCCTACCCTGTAGAAATCACTGGCTGCACTGCTCTGAAATAACAGCCCCCGAATGACCATGCATGTGACCCTACATTGCCCTTCCTCCCACCATCCACCTGTACAACTGCCTTGCAGGCAGCCTGACAATGTGGTTTGAGCTTGTCTGGGCCTAGAAGGTCCCATCTGCATTCAATTATGTCCTCCAGCTGTGCTTAAAGCACCTTTGCAAGCTCTCCCATCCACACGGCAGGTAGACTGAAACTTGAGGATGGATTTGGGGTTTCCCACAGCACTGCAGTATAACCCCAGGTTCCCTCCACCAAGTACTCACATAATCTATCTCTTCATCATCCTCTCCCCGTTCCTTGCGGTTGTTCATCTTTGGGAAGATTTCCTTGGCAATACTGGGCATTTTGCCATTGCAGTCTTGATGCTCGCTGGCCCCGGAGGCTGCTCCCAGCTTACGGGTCACTCGGTTGCCAGATGGGACCAAGGACAACTCCAGCAGGTCACAGGAGCCTTTGTTGTCCAGGGAGAGCGTCCGGCGGTGATGAAACACCCTTCCCGTCCCATCCGGCTCCCCATCTGCCGCCCTGTGCTTTTCCCCAGACAGAAGGGATTCATGCTCAGCAGAGGGAGGTTTGTGCTTCAGGCTGTGTCCCCGGGCCAGGCTGTTCCAGCTGGAGCGACGGCTGCCCCAGGCTCCGCTGCGGCCCCAGGCACCGTAGTGGGAACTGCGGGAACTGGACTGTAAGAGAGGGGGACGGGGACTCAGCAACTCCGGGCACGAGGAGGGAGCATGCAATCCTATTTCACATCACGGACTTCTCCCTGGGCCCCTAGGCCAGGGAGGTTGCCTTTTTTCAGCCACTGAGGAAGTTGCATGGTGGGAATTTAGCAGCAATCTCTGTAAATCTGACAATAAATTGATAATGAGTTAGTAATGGTGTCAGCTGTGATTACTTTATAGCACCATCTGTGTGCAAAGCACTTACAGGGAAGGTAAATAATACAGCCAAAGGCCAGGTGCTTGATGTTGTTACTTACACCAGCACAGAGTAAGAATAAAGCCCTCAAAAAATCTGATTGGCAGCTTTTTATGCTGCCCCTGGGGTAGAGGATAACACAAGGTACAGGGTGATGGATAATCTGACACACCATCTTTGAGTACAGGCTTAGTAAAAAGAAGAAATGAGAGAAACAGGCTTGCTGGTTACAGTCTAGTCCAACCACACGAGCAACTTATCATGTAGTACATGCCTGACAGCTCTCTCTGTTTAGAAATAACAAGGCCATGAACCCTTTGAGCACCGATGCACTCCCCCAAAGCTGTGTGTGTCAGTGGGTAGAAAGCCCAGAAGCTGATATTACAAGGTGGACAGGTCTGAGGTGCATTGGCTGGACAGCCAGCAGTGCCTGGGGAAGTGCTGAGGGACAGCAGGACCTGCTATGGGGAGCTCCAAGTCAAGATTTTTCTCTTCATTGTTACAAAAGCTTCCAGAAAACCCATCTGTTATGGGACTTGGCAGTTCTGGCATCACCCAGATATTCCTATGCTCTCGACTCAGGGCATCATTTTGTGTCCTGTGCCCTAGGACAATAAGGAAAGGGCAAGGGGACAAAGTGTGTTTCACACTAAGAAGACAACTCTGTCTCCTTGGTGTTCCCCCTCTCCCACCAGAAGAATATAAAAGAGCTGAATCCCACACTCAATGGCATATAGATCAATAACCTGGAAATAGACTTCAATAATCCGGAAATTTAGGTAAATAATGTGAACTGACCTGGCGTCCTCCTTCTTCTTCAAAAGAAGAGTATGACACACCTTTCTACTCACTCACTCACCAAGGACCGCTGGTCATAGGTCATTCTCCCCAGGGACATCACACTGCTCTTCCGGGAGCCAAGAGCAACACGGATCTGGTCAGGCTGCAGGGAGTTGCGTGAAGAGTTGGTGGCCCCCCCAGCAGCCACTGGTGGGTTGGAAGAGGGCAAGGATGGGTCTAAGTGTCCATTAGGTGTCACAGGAATTGCACAGAGCTTGGGATCTGGGTGGAAAGATGTAGAAAGAAGAAAGAGAAAGAAGAAGGTGGGTTCCTCACTATCCAGTGACTGTTTCAATGTCTAAGCTGTTCAGCAGGCTAGCAGCCGCTAACAGAGTATTAGCTGTTAAGCATCAATCAACATCGATTCCTTCTGATTTAGGCTATTGTGACAAAAGCAGTGCAAGCTGGGAAGACACTGAAGTATTCTCCTCAGTCCCCAAAACTGGCGGCAGCTCTCCTGGGGGCCAGACAGACGAGCAAAGTGCTGGTCAGGCAGACTCAGGCTGACAGGCAGAGCAAGAAGCCGAACCTGCCAGCAAGGGGAAGAGAGTGTACTTCTGCATGCCAAGAACAGACAACTGCATCTTCAGGTCTGAACAAATGCCACCGACTGTCAGACCGGCTATTTAAAGCAGTTAGGCTGAGACACTGAGAAAGAGACTAAGATGTGGGGAGACCCACAGCCATCCACGTATTGAGGTTACCTTTCAATTCCTGCAATCATGCTCTTCATCCCAGTCTATCCTACTACACTGGGCCTCTTCACATGACTGATCATTGACCTTGAAGATCAGGACACCTTTGAGGAGTACGTTAGGTGCCATGGACAACCATCAGCATTTGTCAAGTTGGATGGAGAGGATGGGGTACTGGACTTTAATGCCTGAAAGGACTGGAACTTTAATTTTTGTTTGACCTATTGCATCACGAAAGTCACATATCCTTACCTGCACGCAGTGTCACAGCCATGACTGCACCAACAGGCTCCACAACCTCTTCCCCATTTGCCCACCTAGGGGTTTGACTTTCTACATTCAAGGTAAGCTCTGATATGGTGCAGACATACAACCCAGGATCAGACTGCTGTGAAAACAGCTAAGTTGCAGGAAAGAGCTGTGACAAGCCAATGCTGGAGCCACTGCTCCTTGCTGTGGGAGCTGCATTTAAGCTTAGCCCTGTGCCTGTGGTCCTTGTCTGGGTTATGCTGTGAGAATGCTTGTGCCTGACCTTGCACCTTGCTGATCCTGATCCTGTCTTACTGACTGGACTTCTTGGCTTGACCTCAGACCTGCCTTACCACTGCGGACTTGCCTGGCAATCATTGAACAATTGGCTAACCCTAGCTAGTGTCAGCAGACCTACTCTGCTCACCCTGTGCAAGTATTGTGCTTTTGTTGATGTGGTCCCTTCCCCTCAGTTCCTGGCTCGCCATCCATTGTGGAGCAAGCTGCTCTTGCTGCTCCCTGCCACCAAGTCCCGTCCGAAGTATAATACCCCTTTGCAGAAAGACTTCCAGTTTTCAAGGAAAGACTTCGAGGGGTGTAGACCTTACCTAGAAATTTGCAGGCAGACCGTTCCAACAGTTAATTATCTTTCCTTAAAAATATGTGATTTTTTTCAGTTTGAATTTCTCTAGCTTCAGCTTCCAGCCTTTACAATCTCATTATGCTTTTTCCTGCTCAATTAAAGAGCCATCTACCATCAGAAATCTCTCCTTATGGTCGGCACTTACAGAGTGTGTGTTCAAGCCACTTCTCTGGTTTCTCTAAGCTTCATTAGCCTCTTGCTATGAGGCAAGACTTCCAGATTTGTCCGAGTCCTTTTTAACGTGTTGATATCCCCTATCCAAATGTGGGTCTGTTGTTGTTCAAGCCCAGCCAGCAACTAAGCACCACGCAACTACTTGCTCACTCCTCCCCCCTCCCAGGGGGATGGGGAGGAGAATTGAAAAAAAAAAAAGTAAAACTTGTGGGTTGAGATAAGAATGATTTAATAACTAAAGTAAAATAAAATGTAATACTAACAATAATAATAATTAAAAAAATACAATAATAATGAAAAGGAATAGAATTTTTAAAAAAAGAGAGAAAAAAAGAATAAAACTCAAGAAAAGACATGATGTACAATGCAATTGCTCACCACCTGCTGACCAATGCCCGAGCAGCGATCTGCCCCTTGTGGCCAACTCCCCCCAGTTTATATACTGAGCATGATGTTCTACGGTACGGAATATCCCTTTGGCTAGTTTGGGTCAGCTGTCCTGGCCATGCTCCCTCCCAGCTTCTTGTTTGTGCACCTGCTTGCTGGCAGAGCATGGGAAACTGAAAAATCCTCAGGTTAAGCACTACTTAGCAACAACTAAAACATCAGTGTGTTATCAATATTACTCTTACACTAAATCAAAACCACACCGTACCAGCTACTAAGAAGAAAATTAACTCTATCCCAGCTGAAACCAGGACAGGGTCCCAGATTTGGACACAGTGTTCCTGAAATGGTGCCCCCGAAGTTAAGCAGAGACAGTCTCACTTCTCACTCCTAGTTGACGTTCTGTAGGTCATTCAAGGACTCCTCCCCTTGGCTATCACATTCCTCAGGATGCCAACATGGCTCTGTTTTTCCACAGATAACACCACAAACTAGCATAAAGTTCAAAATGAAAACCGGAAAGTTCTTGGAGATGGGAGTGAGTTTTCTGAAGAATCTGCTTTCAGATTTCTCACTAAACAGCAACGGGAGATAAGCAAATGAGGTTGGTTGAGCTATTGTACCTGAGCCTTCTTGGACCTCTTGGAACTGATCTAACTCCTCCATGTTTGATGAACTCTGATCTTCATCTGAATATGACCTGTTGGCATCACCCTAGAACACACAAATTTAGAAGTTGGGAACTCATAAACGGAAAAGAACCATTTGTTCTTGCCTTTCATTGCTGGAACAACTGTAAAATCCTCCTTGGCAGCCAGGCATCAGTGGGATCACTGGAAAGAGCCTTGTGTGACCTGTGATGGCTGACATACCGCATTCTTGCTTTTGGAGGGGCAAAGGACTCACCCTAGTAGGGTAGGGTCTGTTGCACAGGATGCAAATTGTGAACTCCCTTCCAGAGAGCTTATCTCCTTCCTTGCAAGGATTAACACTGTCTTTTTTTTTTTTAAATGAAGCCCACCCTGAACTTAACAAGGGAAATGACAGAGGTGTGATACTTTGGGAGTCCTCCACCCCAGTACCCTCAAAGTATCTCAGAGGTCCCCCTTTTAGCACCTCTATTTCTCCTCCTGATGAGGCCTTGGTGGCAACTCACCTCAGCCTGGAACCCCTCCACGAGAATGGCCACCAGCAGATTGAAGAGCACGTAATTGCCAAATGTCATGAGAGCCACAAAGTAGAGGGATGCCCACGGCGAGGTGGAGGCCATGCCATTATAGAGCACAACATTCCAGTCCTCCTGGGTTAGGATCTGCAACCAGGAGCAGAGGCCACAAACATGAAGGAAGAACACGAAGGGGATTCTCAGAAAAGGGCAGTGAAAGAATAAACATCAGGACCACATCAGGCCTCAACTTCCCCATGACCACGCACCCACTGCCCACTATCACTGTCCAGCTGTGGTACTGCCCTGATAACGTTAGCTGAACAAGAAGAAACAGGAGCAACTGTGAGGGCACCCATGGGCTGAGGTGACGGTGTTAAACATGGGAGTTGCCACAACAGGAGTGACCTTTGCAAGCTGTCTCCTAGGAAGGAAGGAGGCCCCCATCTGAAAAAATACACCAGTCATTCAGTTACAACACGCAGTTGTTCTTCCTCCAGACATGACATGCTGGGGCCTTTTGTGCTATCAGGAGGGGGTGCAATGCTCTGCAATGAGAAGCACCTCCTGATCCTCTTCACTTTGCCCTGGCACACCTGTAGAGACCAAAGTGGGCTCACCTGGAAGACGGTGACAATGGCCCACAGCAGGGAGTCAAAATTCTTCCGGTCAGGAACTGTATCTCCTGTGTCTGTCCTGAGGCTGAACTTGCAACCAAAGATATGCATTCCTAGGATGCTGTTGGGACAAGTGGAGATGGTGTCAAATATAAATACCTCTGCCACCACAATGAGCTCATGAGAGTCATTCTCTTTTCCTCTCAACAATCTAATGTAACAACACAGGAACGAGGGGTAGAACAACGCAGCCAGACAACTGGGACCTATCCGTGAAGAAGGAGCTGTGTATTGCACCCCTATAGCTCACCAAAACCCCTTGCTTTCTAGCTGTACTGCCTCAGAACTCACAAATTCCCTCCAACCTGTCCTTCAGATCTGCTCTTTCCATCATTCTTGTTTGCTCTCATTTTTCTTCATGTCCCTACCGCCGCATCCACGGGATGCACTGACAGACTTTCTTGATTGCTTCCTGCCGCCCTTCTGCCAGAGTCAGCCTCCAGACTGAACTGTTCTGGCAGCCAGTGTTGATTACCAAGAAACTTCACCTGTCCTATGATGGGACATTATGCTCAACATGCGCATTTGGTGGCAGTATTTCTCCACCCCGTCCACCCCATCCAGACCAAATCTTCAGCTGCTGAACCCAATTTAGGGCAGCAGTAACCTCAGCCCTTATGAACAAATAAGCATTTGTCAGTGCTGCATGAACCTAGAGCAATGAGCAAGACAAGTCATGCAATCGTGTTCTGAAGTTGCTGTACACATGAGCCTTGCAGTGCCTCTCCAAAACACAGTGAGGCAACTAACTGCCTCCTCACCTGAATATAAAGATGAAGAGCATGAGGAGCATGCAGAAGGTGGCTACGTTGTCCATAGTCTTCATCAGCACCACAAGCTGGCGGCGCAGTGCAGGCATGAAACGCACCAGCTTCAGCACCCGCAGGAGACGGAAAGTCCTCAGCACAGAGAGGCCCCCGTCTGACTGGCCGATGATCTCCCAGATGCTATGGCCCAGAGAGGCACAGGGAGCAGGAGGGACAAAATGAAAGACAAGTGAACGAACAGAGGAGAGAGAGGAATAACAGTGCTAATCCAAGCTTTCACCTCTGCATTGGCAGCAAGTATAAAGGGGTCAGAGAGAAAATCTGTTTGAGCAAGATATAATTAGAATTATATACTATAGGCTTATACTTATGTGTAGAAAGCTGCATTTCTCCCTTAAGAACATGAACATGGCACTGCATGTTGCAGGAACGAGGAAAGGATTGCAGCATTAAATTCCACAAAGACAAGTTCTTCTATCACACATTAAACCTTTGTAGCATCCTTAATTTTTGCATTTTTAAAATATTTCACAGCTAATATTTGTTGTGGACTTACAAGGCAATTGCAATTGCCTTCATTCTACAGAGGAGAGAACTGAGGGGCAGAAATGCTATGCTGCTTGCCTAGGGTCACCAAACGTTGGGAAAAGACAACTTGGTCTCCCAATCCTTGGCCTTGTGCATCAGCTCAGCTCCTCTTAGTACAGTTGCTAAATACTTTTTGAAAAGGCACATGAAATTGTGCAAGCACTGTAGTACTCTTCTGTATGTATTTCAGTTGATCCCCAAGGCCCTTGTCACCTGATGATGACGATGATACTGTCAAAGATGTTGTAGGGGTTGCGGAGGTAATCAAAGAGACCAAAAGCAGCAAGTTTCAGGATCATCTCCAGGGCAAACATGCTCGTAAAGACAACGTTGCTGATCTCCAAGATGTTGGTCAATTCCTCTGGCTGGAGAGAAGGCAAATTCAGAGAGTCAGAACTGAAGGAGCCCTGAAATTATGGGAAATCAAGTGCCACTATTCCCAGGAAACAGGCTTTGCAAGGAGCTGCAAAGATCCCATGGGTGAGATTAGAGTGGAGCTGGATAGAGCCACTTGCACTCCAATTCCTTTGCACATTTACTACCTTCGTCGTAGATTATGTCCCTAACAAATTCTTTTACCAGAGAGGTGGTCAGGAGCCCCACAGCCGTTCACACAGCCAAGGCTGACGAAGCATCTCCCACATCCCACTCTGTACCCTGGTCCCCCAGCTAAAGGCTGCTTTACTTTGTGCAAAGAACTTGAGTATTTTTTGAAGCAGGGCAGAAGTAGCTGATCTGCAGTCAACCTCCTTCTTCAAGGATTTCTTCCTCTGAGGTTTCCACAGGTAGCTGGCACATTTTTTTGCTGAAATTCTGAAAACATATGAATGATAGGAAAAGAGTTCCCCATCTTCCTCTAAACATCACTGCACTTCTCTGTCCCTTTCCCCTCTATTTTCTCCCTTCCCTATTTTTCTCTCCCCAACTCCCCACCAAATCCTTGGTATGCATTAGTTTTCCTGTCTTGCTTCAGCAGTCTTTTCTCATGCCTCTATCCCCAGAGTGGACTCAATAATTAGCCAAGCGAATATCAGACTGGATGAAAAAGACAATAGCAAGAAGGGGCAGTCTGCTAACACCTACCTGTAAGGAAGAGGAAGAGCAGAACAGGGTGAGGAAAAGAGAAAAATGGTCAGCAAGAGGAGAAAGGCAGATGCACAAGGTGAAAACCTCCAAGGATGACACAAGATGACTGTGTTGAAAGAAAAAAAAAAAAAAGGCAATCTGACCCTGCCTCAGGCATTTTTTTCCATTGAATCTCTGACACATCTTTCAGCCCCTGTGATACAGCCTTCTCCAGCAGAGACCAGAGACCGATGTGTTTGTGCATATGAGAGAAAGTGTTCTAATGATTCCATCAGCAGAACAAGTCTGAGCAAATTAAATTACTCCTCCTTTTGTTTTCTGAAAAAATGACTTTTTCTTCAGTGTGTGCAGCCTTGGAAACTTCTCTGACAAGGTCAGGAAAGGGTCTAGACCATTTCCTCAGGAATGATGAAACATTGCTTCAGAGGGAGATGGAGGCTGTGCTGATGTCACTGATGAAGGATGCCAGGATCTTGCCATCCCCTGTGAAATGGGGGCATTCCCTGCACTGAATTTGGGATGGACTCATCCGCTCAAAGCACCACTCACCCAGGGGCTAGGACTGCACCAGGCCAAGCAGCAAGGGCTGAGGTCTCAAACAAGGTCAGATGCATGAGGGGTAGCACATGGGCAAGCCTTCCCATGTTGCACATACTCAGACACACACATAGCCCAGGGAGGCTACCACTGCAATGGCAAGGTACAAAACATTCCCAAAGTGAAAGAAAAACTTCCTCCCAGTATAATGGGTTGCATCTTGGGTCCAGGCTAGACAACCCATGGCCTCCAGACTGCATGAGACTGCTACAGCGATTCACCTGGCCGTAGTAGCATGCATGACCTTCCCATGCAGCAGCTGGTGGGGTCCTGCCCCAGATGAAGGCGTGCCACCTTCCCAAGAGGAGGGACAAGGCACAGCAGCTCCAAGGCACTTCTTCAGGGCTCCTCTGGCCCAAATTTCCACGTTTACCTTGGGGCAGATATGTCACACCTCAGACAAGGTTACATGTTTTGATGTTTAACCTACCATGCCACTGAGCCCCAGCTCCAAGCCCTCGAGGCCAGTCAGATCCAGGCTTTGTGGTAGCAGCCAGTAGTGCCCTCATTGTCTGGATATCCATGCCAAAAAGATGGCTGAAGACTCTCCTCTTCCTTCACATTGGTCTGAGCTATGCCTGGCCACCAGGCCACTCTTTTAAGCATCCCATAAAATGGACGGAAACAAGAAAACTGCAAAAGCTTATTTTTGGGGGTAAGAGAGGACAGAGTGGCACTGTGGAAACAAAAAAGTGAGTCCCTGCAGGTCAGAGCCAGTATTTTTACCGTGAACTCAGTGCCCACTAGGAAGGGGAGTCGCGGTCTCTCCCTGAGGACTGCAAAATTGCTGTTTCTCTAAAGGGTAGCCTTTGTGTTGTCTGTGCCTGTTACTTAGTCAGCTGGTGGAAGGGGAAGTGAGGGAGGAATGCAGTTCTGGGTCTCACCACCCCCGTCCCTGGAGCCGGGGGCTGCTGTAACCCCTGCTCTGGGACCCCCAGGGGCCCACATCCTCCCAGGTGAGCAAATGGACTGGGAACTGCTCCTCACGTCTGTGGCTTCCTACGCCCTTTGCTCATTTATTGCACTCCTTGTCGCAACTTTTTATTGAAATACTCCATTTCTTTAAAATCAAAAAAGGGGAGATGGCTCAATTTCCACCCATAATTACATCTGAATAACAAAACCGTCCTGAAAATGAGGGGGAAAGGGGGGAGATAAAAGCAAAGAGAGAGAAAGAATGAGCAAGTGCACATGGGAAGGGAGAGATGAAGATCACTTCATGGAGAGCCAGGCAGTAATGACACTTGCTGGGAACATGAGGTCCATATGCTAAACCGAGATGCCAATTTCAGCCTGAATCAAATTATTATGTCAGTGAGAATGAGCAATGTAAAAAAGCGACAGGCTATGATGGTGGATATCCTCCTCTCTGCTGTCCACACGTTTTCTCTTGTGCTGTCGTAGGGAGCAATTGATGTTTGAAAAGCCATGCTTGCATCTCGCTTGTGGAAAAGGTCACCTGTTCCCCCAGCTCTCCTTCCCTCCCTGACATCTGTTTCTCTAGTCAAGCCTCCACCTGTTAATCTTTTTCTAATGGGCCGTCAATCAGTCCCAGCAAAGCATCCTTCCTAGAGAGAGGGGAAGGAAAGACTAGGCGGGGAAGGGAAGGAGAGATGGGCAGAGAGAAAGGCATCGAAAGAAGAAACAAAAAACAAAGCTGGGAAAAAAATAGTAAAATAAACTCACTGGCACCCAGAAGAAATAGAGAAGGAGAGAGGTTTTTTTAACGGAGTAGGAAAGAAGTAAAGGCTGGGGAAGGGAGAGCAACAAAAAAGGAATGAACTCGGGGGGAGAAAAAAAAAAGGAAGCGAAAAAGAGAGAGGAGCCAGCTGGAGAGGCACACTCCCTGGCTAAAGGCAGATCCTGCATTGCAGCCATTTCTGGCCATACAGATAATTCGGCAGAGTGCAAAGAGCCATCAGCTGGAGCCGAGGCTGCAAGGCAGGGGCCACCAGGGGCTGTCCCCTGCGCGGGGATGCCCTTGTACCTGGGGCAGCGCAGCCATGAGTGACAGTGGACAATGCTGGTGGCTGGGACACGGCTGCTGCGGGGGACTCTCTCTAGCCAGGGAAGTATGAATTTCATGAA
This sequence comes from Pandion haliaetus, assembly GCA_013401275.1. Classification (NCBI taxonomy): domain Eukaryota; kingdom Metazoa; phylum Chordata; class Aves; order Accipitriformes; family Pandionidae; genus Pandion; species Pandion haliaetus. Next base: position 261,258 of record VYZV01016787.1, on the reverse strand, counting down.
AGGGGCAAGTGAACAGGGGAAAAGTGGTTCTTTCCTCTTCTTCCTACCGACACAGGGGATCCCCAACACAATGGATGTGTCACCTCACAGTTGTGAGAGCTCCCCAGGCTCCCATAGACAGAACTCAGGCATTTATCATCAAAACCATTAGCAAGGCCACCTCCTCCAAAGCCACCCAGGTTTACCTAGATACTGTAATTTGAAGTAACCGCAAGGAAGGGCCTCAACTCGAGGCTACTTTAGTCCAAGCAAAACCAGCTAACACCAGAAATCTCCCCACAAGAAGTCTGTTCGTATTGCCAAGCCAGGATAGACTGGTTTACCCACCACAGTAGGAGAGAAACCTGAACAAAACCGTGGGAGCTGAGTATTGGGGTGGGAAGGATGGCTTGAAAGGAGAGGGATCCCAGGGGACAAAGCATACGCAGAGCCAGTGTTTTAGCCAGACTGGGTTCACCTACTCTGCATATGGATCACTCTCCAAGTCCATGAAATGACCTAATTCACACCCTCAGGGCAAGAAGTCCTTCATCCCTAACAATGTAGATCAACTATTGAGAGTGAAATGTATGATTCGGATCCACTTCAGAGCACCTGCCCAGTGATCAGAAACTAGGACTGGTGCAATAGAGGGTAGTGGCTCAACTGTTTTCCTCCTTTTCAGTTTCTTACTAACATTGTAGTTCTTGTGTCAGATTAGACTGAAAATATAATTAGTCCATTATCTGACAGCAGCCAGAAACTCCTGCACTATGGGAAAGGTTAAGAATATGGAGACCACCATGAAGCCCCTGCAGGAGAAGTTTCTCCTAAACTTCTAAATCTGCAGCTGTCTAGAAACTGAAGAGTAATTGATGTGATCCGTGCAGACCAGCCCTGCCAAACCGTACCTGCACATCACTGCCTCTGAGAACACGAGAGAGAAATATTCCATACAGAGGTCTCTCCAGCCTGTCTATTTTTACTCACTGTTTCAAAGTCACTTGACAATAATCAGAAGAGTCACAGAAATCAGCCATGGAACATACCAACTAGCTTTTACTTACTCTAATCACCACCCTACAATCAACGCAGGATTTTGTGATGTTTTGTTATACCCTAGTTTTACAAGGCTGAAGTAATGTGGTTTCATCTACCACCCGAGGGAGACTGTTCCATCATTTACTAAATGTCAGTACGATGAGCTGGCTTGGACATTTGCTGAATATTTCTGACAAGCAGCAAATAGTAAAAGGAGAAGCAATAACTGTAAAATATGAACTTGTGAATGCAATAAATGCTGGTATAAAGGGAAATCACACAGGCTAAAGGATATGAAGCTACTGATCCACAGGGCTGGTCTAGTTAGGCAACAAGGGATCTTCTCCTGATCCACACAAGACAGACCTCATAAAGTATTGATATGATGTACGAAGGAATACTGTAAGTAGATACTGGATAAGATAAACCAAGTTACTCAGCTATTGTCTCATTGGCTACTAATGGCAAAGAAGCTTAGGTCCAACAGGCCATGCAAGAAAAATGAGAAAGGCAGCCTGGGACATTCAGCTGGGACCAGCCTTTCATCCTCATGCTGAATAAGGGAGAAAAGCAAAGAAGCACCAGATCCTCTCTGAACATGAAAAAAGTAAGCCTCTTAAAAGGATCCTTCTGGACAGCCACAAACATCTAATATCTTGATTTGCTGCGCTGGATTTTAAAAATAGACACTTCCAAGTAGAAGCAGATCTGAAGAACTGCAAAAACTATTTCAAGCAGGACAAAGCTTGAAATGATGGATTTTGGCTTGTGCAGTGTCCCAGCAATATCTGAAGGCCTAATACTGAGGATATTACATGGTATAATACACACTGATGGATTTGAATAAACTTATCTATTTACAAGTGATAACTTGTGATAAGCTTAAGGATTAAAAATGACTCATAGCAGTACAGATTGTCCCAAAATAAGTTGATTTCCCTCACAAGAAATGTATAAGGAGATGGGAAGCTGCCTTGGCCACACAAACAGGGTCTGGATGGATAAGCTAAACAAAGCCAAATTCCAAGCTGATCTGGATCCGAGTAAGTGGTTTGAGTAGCAGAGGTTGCCTCCTGGCAGAAAAACATCGTGAATGTTAAACCCCTGAATTGCAACAAACATAATTTTAATTCATGTTTTTCTTTCTGTTGGTCCAGGCTCAGGAATCAAAGGTGAGACTCGTGCATGGGCTCTGTCCCCCACGTTCCTGTTTCCGAGCCTGACACTTGTGCCTGGCTTCCGCAGCCTCTCTCACCCCTTAACCTGCTGGTTGGTGGGTGCTTTGGTCAGCAGGCCAGCTCACCTCTGCATACTCCGTGAACAAGTGGAGCAGCAAGGAACTGATGGACATGCCATGAGCTGCTCCCAGGACTGCTCAAACCTGTGGCACCTTCACACGTCCCCTTGTGCAGCCAGATATGTCCCCAGAGAGTGGCTGGGGTTGCTATCTCCCATGCACCAGAAAATAAAAGCTTGAGAGGTCTCTATATGCGTTAGCTCTGGGCCAGGAGACATTCATATGATAAAGTAGCTGAAGCAACAGAAGCTACTTCAGTCATAGCATGGCGTCACCCTGCAAGTCACAGATCTCTGCGGGCAGAGGGGTTTTGCTGGATATCATTCTGTGAAAATTTGTGTTTCTGGGGGGAAAAACAGCAGGAAAAAGAGAAAGGAAGGAGAGAAAAGGAGGCAATGAAGCACCAGTCTGAGATGCACTGATACTGTGGCTTGAGGAAAACTGAAAGAGAGCAAAGGGAAGTGCAAATGTCTGTGTGCTTTTGAGTTAATTGCTGACTGAAAAGGACCTGGGATTCACGGTATGGTCTGAATATGGTTTTTTTGGTTGGGTTTTTTTTTTAAATCTTGTGCCAGGAAAACAGGATTCAGTATGCGTATTTTAAATAAACAGGCTGCACCACATTTTTCAGTTGTGATCAATTCGGCTGACACCTCTTACTAGTAGAAACAGCATGCAGGGTCATAAGCTTTTCCTACCTACTTATAGATAAAAAGTGATAGTGTAACTTTAAGGACACGTCATTAATAACCTGCTACTAGAAACCCCAAGGCTGCAGGCAGATCCCACTCTGCTGCGGGCTGTACAAACACAGCAGAGGCAGCCAAGAAGGGCTTAAATCTGCACACACAATAGCCAGAACATGAGAGTGAATTCTCTACCTCCAGCTCAAATATTCTTCTGCTAAACTCTTAATTCACGCTGTCTCCAATAAACGAAAATTAACAATGCCTCTCCCTGCTTGGTGCTCACACCTTTAAAACATCAGTGGGCAGTTTTCATATTGTCCTGGGCTTCAACCCTTAGTCATCTCTCTGCTACGTGATAAATACATCGCTCTTTTTTATCTATTTTCATGAGTCAACCCCTCCAGCCTCTTCTTCATTCTCCTCTCCTCTGAGCTCCTGCCAGTGTTTTTCTGGTACTGAAGCATGCAGTGCAGTTTTGCATTCTGCGATCAAATTAAGGTTTCCCATCGTTGTATCAAAAACTAGCTGGGCTTTGAAAAATGGTCTAATGCTTGGTATGTGGGTGGGATCCAGACATCTGAGGCTTCAAATACTGGCTCAGGCACTGTGTTGCCTCAAACAGGGAATTTAAGATACGCTGGGTCTCAAGATATCTCCATCCTGATACAGCACAGGACAAATCTGAGTGCCTTGCTTGAACCAGACTCCCTGCCTGCCTCTTTGCTTCCTGAGACTGCGTTCAGGACTAGACTTCACCTCAGCTCCAAAGCTTCAGTGCAGTCAGCATCTCAGTAGTGGAGCGATCTCTTATTTTGGTGATCTGGGCACACATGGAGCGAATCATGGTCACATTCAGACTGGCAGAATAGATCTGAGGCATGGATGTACAGCATGGACTCCTTTAATGCAAAGTGCAGCAGAGCTACCAGCCAGCAATGCAGATGCAAGGTCACGGACGTGCTTAACACCTTCTGAAGCTGGCTCTGCACATCACAAAGTAGACACAGCCTCTGTTTCCCAGCTATAAAATGAGGGCGCGCAATCCTTCTCCATCTCACAAGTCTGTCATTAGGATAAAGTGCACTGCTAACTCAGAGCTGTCTGTAAACTATTGGCGTGAAAGTGAAACCTGTGCCCTCACCTGCTGTCTACGTCTGACCTATCTATCACTTCTTGCTGCCAGGGCAAAAGAAAGGCTCAAGCCACCTGAGCCCCCAAAACGACTGGAGATGGGAGGTGGTGCCTTTCCTAGCCTTCTTGTACAGACAGACTGTACCCCGACATCTCTTAATTAAGCTGGAAAGGCTAGCAAGCTGATGGATTTGAATTGAGATGCTGGTGAAGTGCCTGTGACATCCCCAGAGGGCACATTAAATTAACCAAATAGACTAAGGATTCAGTAAGCTAATGAAAAGAGAAATGAGAGAGAGATGAGGAAGATGGAAGAGATGAAGGTGAAGGAGAGAGAAGCAGATGGAAAGAGAGGACAGGGTAAAAAAGAAAAACAGAGGGATAAAAGTGAGCAGAGAGGAAGAAAAGAGAGGAATTGAAAGGAGGTGAGAGGAAAATAGATGGAGACAGTGAAAGTGATTAAGGATAAGGAAGAAAAGACCCTGCAAGATCCTGAGGCTTTCTCCAAAGCCATGCTGGGACCATCTGTGCTGCAGCCTGGGGTCCAAATTGCTCAATCTCTGCCTCCACCACGTTGCATCAGCTGCATAGTGAGGCCGTAACCCCAAGCAGGACTCACCAGTCCCCGCTGCCCACCCCGTGTCCTGAAGCGCCTTACCTGCTCATGGTGCTCGATGCCCATGCTGATAGTGTTCACTAGGATTGCGATCATGATCCCGCGGTTGAAGTACTTGCTGTCCACAATCCCTCGAAGCTTGACCCTCACTTCTCGCCACATGTCACTGCAGAGCTTCAGCCGTCCGCCTTCTTCCCCCTCCTCCTCCTCCTTCTCCAGTGCTGAGGCCCCCTGGTCATCCCTGCTGCCCGTTCCCTCCTCTTCGCTGGCTCCTCCATCCTCCTGGTCTGAGTCAGCGCTGTCCAGGACAGAGAGCCTTCGGGATACTTCATGCTCCCCCCTATGGCATCGGGGGCAGTTGGTGGGATCAGAGGTTACTGTCACAGCGATGGGCTGGACCAAGCCCTGAGGAGGGCAGTCAAGAGAGTTGTGCTGCTGGCAAAGCCCTGGGGAGAGAAATGGTCATGCTTAAAGGAGGCGGCTTTGAAAAAGACATTGAAACTGGGCACCTGTTTGGCTTTGGGGGATTCAGAGAGGGTAACTGGGCTTTTTAGCTGTAAGGATGATTAAACACTGGCACATCATCTCAACGGCAGCAATAAAAGCCATTGCCATTGGGGGCTTTACACTGACTGGCTGTGTCACCAAAAGGCATGGTAGTGCTCAGCTGCCAGTGATTAGGCTCAATGGGGAGCTCATGTCCACAGAAGAACTGTTTTGTCTGATGCAGGAATCACAGCTTGAGACACAGTAGCTTGCATTAAGTCGGAACTGAGGGAAAAATGATCACGAGGACTGCTTTCAGCCTCAACTGCTACAAGTGGGGTCTGAGAACCCACACGCTGAGCTGAACTCTAAATTAGGGAAGCTACTTTAACTTTAGCAAAGCATCTCAAGAAGCCAGAAAAGGTAGCCTAAGAACACTTCCTCCTGATAGTCCGTGTGCTCTGAATCAGAACAGATCTCCTGACTTCAGTGAGAAAACTAAGTTTGTGTTCCTCGATCCTGCAGTTGAGCCTGGAAGATCAAATGGGCAGTAGGGGAATGACGTAATTAATTCATTAACACAGAGCATGAAGCCTGCAGAAACTTTTCTCCCAGCAAGTAAAGAAAATGAAAGACTGAGTATGCAAGACCAGCTGAAGGAAAATCTGCTTTTTTTTGCTTGTTAAAGGGAGCATAACTTAGGAAAGGCATCAGCAGGCAGTTAATACTAACTCTATAAAACCATTTTTACAGTCACTTTTCAGGCCCAGAATCCAATTTAAATGGTATCTCGTATCTAATTTTACACAACAGTATGTGCTCCCATCAAGTGAAATTGTCTCCTTTGCCCTTGCCTATCAAACTGGCTTCTTCAGTATTGCTCCCTTGGTTCAGGAGACACCCTATTGCAATTCTACTCCCTTTGCCCCTCTCTTGAGGTCTCACAGCAACTCAGTTTGGGAGGAGAGCTCTGGGGGACCTGCTGTGTCACCGAGTCCAACCCATAGCCCCACTTGGTCACATCCCCCCAATACTTCTCTCTCCCAAACTGCAGCCGTCACCCTGCTATACTAGGCCTGGAGCCCTTTACAAGCCTCAGCCAGTGCCTTTAATGTTCTTCCATTATGGTCTCTGGGTTTCAGACCTGGGTTTCCCACGTTTCCTGCTGGCCACCCCAGTTTCATTCCCATTCTTGCTGGTCATCCCCACCTTGCTGGTCTGGTGCGCTGCCATGGCCAGTGTTAATTCTAATTCTGTGCTTTGTAGGCACAGGTCCTTTGGCTGGCACATGGAGATGCTCCCAATTACTCTCACATTTCCACTATTGGCATTTCCAGCTTTACCCACGCAATCCTTACTGTAGTGCCTCTGGCTTTTCCTGTTCATGCCTAGCTTGGCATTGCTCGGCTCCACATGGCCCTGGCGCCGGCTCTGTATGCTGTTGTACAGCCCAAGGGTGCGGCGCTTGGCTTTGCGCACGATGTGGCAGACGTATTGGAAGATCTCCTCGTAGCAGTCTCCCGGCTCCATGTAGCTGGCGACAGTGCTGGAGGAGAGATACCGGGCCCTCTGCTCCTGCATCAGCTGGTGCTCCCGCTGCTTGGTCTCTGAGAACTGCGTGGCGATGACCACCAGGCACAGGTTAATCATGAAGAAGGAGCCCACCTAGTAGCAAAGGAGAAGGCACAGTCAACGTCAACACGAGGAAGAACATGCAGGAGGGGGAATGTAAGAGGAGAGAGGAGGGGAAAGTGACTGGAGGCAGACAGAGGAACGGGAACCAGTCTGCGTATGGAGACAGGATTTCAAAGAAAGCCAGGGCTGGCTGAGCTTGGTTTTGAGAAGTGACTCAATGTCATTTCCATGCAGAATTTCAAGCTCTGAACAGAATTTCAGGAAACACAAGCCCAACTTTTGGCTCTTCTGGCAGGCTTTGGGACCCTTAGCAAGTCACTTAGAAGTTACCTGCAAAGGGTTTTATGAAAACTGGGCTTTTTCTTTCCCTCTCCTTTGCGTTAAACAGAAGGTGGGAGACAGAGGACTTAGTTTGGTAGTTTGGTTGCTTTCTCCTCTGCTTTCTCTTTCATTTCTGGAAAAATCATGCACTGTTACTTACGGTCTTCAACTCTTGGAGAACACGTCAGTATTCTTGAAGCATTTTATTTATATCTACCATTTACACCTTAATTCACCATACAAGGAGATGGCACTTTGCTGAAATGAATGAGCTCTTGAAATCAAAGAGGAGTTTGCAAAAACTCATGACTTTGAGAAGGACACTGAATAGCCTGGCAAAACAGTGCTTCCTTGCTCATTTTCTATTTTTTGATTCTTCCGATACTAGACCTATTATGTTAGCTCTTATTTCACTTGTTCTCTAGCCTAGGTAAGCCTTCCATTTCGAATACAAAACCAACCACAACCCACTCCTCCAATTTCTTAGAAACAAAAAAAATGCCCAAGTTCTTCCTATTCTCCATACAGAAGCCAAAATATCTACCAGGCTTATTTTACACCTTTGCATGTTTCCTTTAAGCTTCCTTTGCCTCAGTTTTCCTATCTGTAAAATAGAGCAAGTACTTCTTGGTGCTGAGAGATCTGGAGGTAAAAATTGCACTCTGTGTTACATATTATGAAATTACAGATGAACCTCCACTAGGAGATCTACCCATTACACTTAGGATAAAACCTGGGCTTCATTGTGCTGAGAATTTGTTACATAAAAGGGCTGGTAACGACGTTCAAAATCATTCTCAAAAGCTATGATGCCTTGATTGGTTCTCACTCCCCGTGGAGCTATAACTGGTGATATGGATTTGATAAAACACGGAGTCTGATCTCTGAACAGGGACCACGCGTCTGCACTGCTCTGAAATGGACTCTGAGGGGCAGCCCCTGGGAGAAGAGGAAGCACTAGCTCAAGATTTCTGCTTCCCCTGGACCAGGGAGCATCCCTGTCAAGGGACGTCCTCGCACTGTGTTTTCCTCCTCTGCGAACCCACACAGGACCCAGTCTCACCTCCCTGTCTCTCCTTTCCAAGCAAATAGCTCTGACACAGAGCTGGCTCCAGTCCTCTGCCATATAAACCTTCCAGCAAAGAGGAGAGGGCAAGCAAAAGTGGCGATAACCTGACCCCAACCCTTGTGCATGGAAAAGGTGGGTTTTTTCAGCAAGTACCCCAGCTTGTTTTATCTATCCAAGCAGCCTTCCTCTCAGTGCACAGCCCTTGCCACTCCCTCATCAGCTTGCCCCTTTGGTTGTCCCTTTCTCTTGCACACAGGTGTCCAGCAGCTCTGTCCGGAGGCTCAACACAATGGCTGTCGGTGTTTCAAAGGGGAGGTGTCCCTGCTAGCAGCTGAATAAGCCTTTGAAACATGAAGCCCTTCCCAACCAGATTCAATATAAAGACAATAAACCATCTCAAAATAAAGGGCTTTTTTTTTTTTCCTCCTCCGCTCAGCACCCTTCAAAGCTGTTCTAATTCTGTTTCCCTTCATCACTGAACCCTTCTCTCCCCTCTCCTCCCGCCCATATTTTAGCCTATTTTCCCTTCAGCTTCTGTATGGGGCCTTGAAAATTAAAACGATGCCTCGTTCGGATTCCTTTGCCTTCCCCCCAAATTTTCCCTAGTCCATGATGTCTTGCATGTTTTCACTGATGAGAGTGTGACTGGGAATACAAATTCTTCTCTGATGCACTCTTCTGCCCTCTTCCCCCTCAGCACCACAGAACACTCACGCAGGCTTGTCCGTTCAGTTATCTCCCTCAGCTTGCCCTGAGCGAGGCAGGGTTGGGGGCTGGACACCAGCTGTGCGTGCATTTCTGGAACGCTAATTGTGACACTGCCTGCTATTTTGCAACTTCCAACAATTCCACAAACAAGCGATTAAAACTTGCAACACCTTCTTTCTAGGCTACAAGCAGAGGAGCTGAGGGCAACAAGATGTCCTCAGCAGTGTCACACTGTCAGCCTGGGGTTGAATCCAGAGGGGGTTCAGGTTTCCCGTCACCAAGCCCTGTCCTCACAGGCACCGTTTGCTGTGATCTCCCACCAGATGACCAAAAAGGCAAGGAGTGAGAGGACTGGATATGGCAACTAACCCCCAATCCTTAAACCTCTTAGCTAGGAACATCAAACACGAAACAAATGAGCTTGTTTAATCCTTAAGACGACAGGCAAGTCCATAAACTCTAAGGCTCCACCGAGCTTGACACTGCCTCCCAGCTAGCAGAAGGACAGGAAGGGTCCCAGATGGCTCGTAATTGAGCGATCCATCTCAGCTAGCTGAAAGGGGAGACCAAAAGCATCTGACACTGAGTCAGACAAAGCATCTGACAGAGGCAGAAGGAGACCATTGATTCAGAGCCCCAACACAGGAGTCCCATTCAGTCCCGAGACTGAGCTGTACTTCGATTAAGCAGCTCCTAGCCTTGTTCAGCCCAAGGTTCGATACCTGTCTCTGCAATATCTAATAAAATCTGACTGGTGCTGGAGGTGCTGACTTACTTGCCCATTATTTTTATTGCTGGATATCCAGCTTGTCTTCTGAAGCCCACATATTTAAGCACAGAGCACTTCAAGGAGGCCACTGAGTGCTGCAATGTGAATGCCAGCCTGAGAGTTCAGAAGAGCTTTCTCTAGTCCAGGAGCCACACCAGCAGCCAAGCAGCTGGAGAGGTGACAAAGAGACAGCTGGACCTCAAGCAGGAAGACCCAAATGAAACACTGACCCGAGAGGTGAAAGTAGTCCTTCCTTCACATTGCCTCCCTGATCTCTGGCAGAGGGGGAAGCTATTTACAGTTTTCTGAATACGTAAAATGCTTTTACTGGGTTGTTCTGCAAGGCCACTCTGAGTGCCAGGGTCAGCCAGCACTCTTCCCCTCTGGGGAGCCTGTCTGTGCAGGAGTCCTAACCATGCTGGGAATACATCCAGGTGGTGGAGCCTTCTTCCCACCAGGTGAGCAGTAGCAGGTAATGCCCTTATGTAGGTGTTTGAAGATACCATTGTGAGGGAAGGAGAAGTCATGGGTGAAAGCATAGCTCCAAAGAAGAGGCTGCAGAAATCCAGCCCAAAGAGAGCAAGTTTCAGCCAAGGCTAGGTTGTATGTAGAAAAGCAGAGCCAGGGCTTGAAGTATGACTGTCAGAGCAATCCTGCTTAGAAACCCAGGCCTTTCAACCCTGGAGAAGGAAGGAAGGATAAAGGCTAGAAGGACTGTGCTTCATGAGACTTGAAAAGGCATCAACATTTCTATAAGAAGACTCAGAGGGAAAACGAAACCAAGTGATAGCAAGTTCACGCTGCGGTGTTGCTATGTGCTGCAAAAGATGCATTACACATGCAAAGAAGGTGACAGAAAGGCTAAGTAGTTTCTTGGTATAACTCCACCAAAGGCAAAGGAAATATTCCATCTAGCATACGGCTCCTTTGTTCTGGGCAGTCCCCAGAGTAAGTCGAGGTTCATGTACTCCTGCGTTTGACGGAAATAAACCTACACAGCTTCTGCAAATGAGGAGGGAGTGCCTAGAGATGTCAATGACACTCTACAGTAAAATCTCAGGTGGAGTGTTTAATTGAGGGTTTTCAGCACCTGCAAATTCAGAGACAAAGTTTTGCATCACTAAGGATCCACATGAGGTCATTCAGCACTAGGAGGATGCTCCTACTTAGAAACCAAAAATATGCTGACAGAATTTTGGTAGCTTGGAGCAGGGGGTGAGGGGCAGGTTTTGGAACTGGCCCACAAGAGATGGGCATGCCCACCACAATGGTTAAACACTGACTCTGCACAGTCCTTTTTGGCTCTGGGAGAGACTGTGTCTGAGACAAGGAGTAAATTCTGTGCCAAACTGCACATTGTACAAATCTGGGTATCCTGGCCATGCTACTCAAAGTGAAAATGCAAGTAGGTACTAAATATCTGTTGCACGGTGGGACATCTGAGCAAACTTTATGGGAAATAAATTTTTACAGGAAATAATTTTTTTCCAAACTCACAAAAAGCAGTGGATGTTCAGTTTTCCTTTGGGAACAGAGCTGGGGGAGGCCCCCCCCCCCCATCCTGTGCAATCATACCTCTGCACTGCCTTTCCTTGGGACTCTCCAGCCTCAAAGTAAAAGCAGCGTCCCTTAAGGTGTATTTCACCTCTGCTGTCCTGGCTCATACTTCAGCCCACAGGGAGTAGGCCATCTTTCTGTTTGTCTCTCCTTGACTTTCCTTTGTGATGGTAGAAGGCCAGAAGGCAGGGAGAAATCAAGGATAGCATGAAGATTCAACTTTTTCATAAGTTCCCTGACCTGAATGGACCAGTAGATTTTTTTTTTTTTTGTGCCACTCCCCAGGTTTGTCTGCTCTCAAGTCACTGCATGTCAATTTGAATTTAAACTAGATCCTGTGCCAGGTGAGTCTGTTAATGTTATTGGGTCACTGCTTCTAAAGATCCTATTTCTAGGAGGGCATAGCCACATAGGACAAGTAGTAGGTGAAGAGCAGAGTCTTAGCCAGGTCCATTCAGCAGCCCATCCAAATGCATGTAGGCCTTGGAGATACACACCAGGGTCCTTACTGGCCAAGTGACCTAGAACTAAATTGCACCTACCGTGTTACAGATTTTATACTTCCTATAATCCATCCTGTGTCTTTTCCCTTCTACTCTTGACTTTGGTCCCCACGTGGGAAAAGTGCAAGAGCCTTCATAAAAACAAAATCCCTCCTTGTTAGAAACAGGATATTCCCTCCAAGAAAATGCATTAATGTGTGGGAGGCTTGAGGAACGGAAGAGGCAATGGCAGCACGTTTCTCACCTCTCTTTCCAGGCACTGACAACAAACCTCCTTACAGCAAAGCAACCTTCAAACTTCACTTGTATAAATCCACAGGGCTTATAAACTGCTTATTAAGTTCTCATCACAGGCACACTTCTCTCTTTCCATCCCCACCAGCCACAAGTGATGTCACACAGCCAGTTTATGTTGGACTGCTGACACTTTTGGAGAACCTGGGTTTTTTTGTTCAGGGTGAGGAAGTAATTCAACTTGACAGACCCTGAATCTGACAAAATCTGAATCTGAGACCCTGAACCTGATACATCCAGGTGCTGCCAAAAGCCATAAAACATGACTCAAGAATGACTCAAGAGCTTAAAATGTATAAAGATGCCAAGTAGGAGGGCAGATGCAGAAATGGTTTTCTGTGCTTTTGGGTGTTCTGGTTTGGAGAATTTGCTTTGAGAGGAGATCTGCGGGTGAGAACATTATCTGACACCGGGAATGTATATCTCTAGGAATCAATCCTGAGCATGTTTTTTGAGCAAAAGAGAATAACCTGGCTGACAACTATGTGATCCTGCCACCAACTCTTGGTGCAAATCAACTAGCTGGGTTCCTGAGATTGCTAGAAGAAATCCAGGTAAAGTACTTTGCTTCCCTGGTATCTGTGTTGACCTAACGCCTGGTTTTCATAGGCTCTCAGCTTGCAACGCTGACAGTCATCAAGTTTTATACTTACAATTATCAGCAAGATAAAGTAGATAAAATTGTAGAAGGAATGTGCATCCATCACGTAGTACATGATCTCCACCCACCCTTCCAGTGTGATCACCTGCAGAGACAAACAAAACCAAGAGACATAGGAGGGAAGTAGGCTTCCAGAGTTCACTCCTCAGCGTATACGGGCAAATATTGGCAGGGCTGTTACAACCCAAGGAAGGTGAGAAACAACAATTCATTTCAAGGAGGCCAAATTTCCATTCCAGGAAATCAGCGTGGTACTGCTTGGTGACACTGGCATACTGTCAAAGCCTGTGAGATCATGCTAGCCCACAGCAGGAATATTTCATTAAAATAGTTCATTTCCCTGGATCGCAGCAGGGGAAAACCTGCAGCAGGTTTCTGTGCCCCTTGGACTGGACACCGCGTACAGCCGGTGGAAAAGAAAAAAGGCATGGATTTTAGCTCCCATCTGCAACGCGTGCTGGGAATTAAAAAAAAAAAAAAGAAAAGAAAAAAACCAGACTCCTTTGCTATAGGGGTCTGGATTGAAGGGAAAACTGGTACAAATTAGCCTGAAGGGTACAGCTCGTTTTAGCAAGGGCCTGGAACAGCTCTATGTCCCTCCCCATCTTCAGGAATGCCGTTCATGGTGTGCACTCTGTCTCTCCTGCCATAGCAGTTACAAGGCCCTTTTCTCTCTGCAGCTGTATCATACCCTGCAGAAACCATCACGGGAGCATGGGAAAGGTTGAATTGGAAAAAAGAAAAATAGCTTAAGCCTTGTTAGGAGGCTAACTCAGTCTTACCTGAAATATCACAATCCAGGCATACCCGATGTTGTCGAAGTTGATGGCACCCTTGTGCGGGTTGGCATTGCCTGTACGGCACACGTTGTAGTACTGGTTCCAGTTGACACACATGCCACTGATGTTGAACTCTTGCCGGACTGAGTTGTAGTAATAATAATCGTCCTTGTCCAAACAACATTCATGGCCCCGCTCCTTCAGTGGGGGTATCTCATGACAGCCCATAATTCCATTGTCTCCTGACAGTGAGCAGATAAAGGGCATCTCATCATCTTCCTCAGGTTGGTAATAAGGGGGCAGGACAACGTCACCTTGTCTGCAAGGATAAAAAATGACAGTCATAAAGTTCCTGTAACAGTTTCCCATTAGCCACGCTGGTAGAGTTGGGAGCTCCCATCCTGACAGAGGGGCTGCACTGGGTAAGGGATTTCCAGATTTATTGTCTCAGGAGAAGGGAAGGGAAGACAGGGCTCCCAGGAAACAGGAAAGTTCCAGGGTGAGTCCCCAGTTTTCAGAGCTTTGCCTGCCATAAAATAACCCCAAGCCAAATGACACAATCTGCTTACACGGAGATGAAGAAAAGCTAGAATGCAGAGATTTGCATTCTGTTCACTCTCCCCATTAACATCAAAGCTAAATCAGATGCAGTGATAGTAAGGAAGTTCATCAGGCTTTACTGTGATGTGTTCATGTATGTAACCGTTGATGGACATGTTTTATAACATTTGACAATGAACCTTCTGTACTTCTAAAAAAAAAAATCCAGTTCATGCATAATTAAGGTTGCACAGCAAAGCCTTAGAATCAGGAAATGCAAAGTTAAAATTGACTTAACCTTAACTTTGACTCCTCCTTGACAGTTAGCATTATGGGTGCAATGTTTCATGACAAGTTCACGTGCTTTTTTCCAAATAATGCAAGCACCTTCCAAATGCATGAATAATTAAAATCATCTGTGCTTGCCTAGCTGAAGATGAGCTAATGATCAGGAAAGTGAAAGCTGGGGATTTAAAATTTTCCATTAAACTTTATCTGGTGCATTCCTTGCAATGCTACAATACACAACCTTCACATTGCACGAATGCAGACTTTTTCACTAAGTGTCATTGGAAGAGGACAGGTGTTGATGAAAGAACAGAGATGAAGTCTCTCATTCCAAACTAAGCTGGACTAAACCACAAAGATCTGTCGTAAAGCATCCACGTCATTGGTGAACTGGGTGCCTGCAGAATTCATTTCTCTAGTAACGGTCAGGCAAAGATTTTCTAGTATCTGCTGCTTTGCAGGCTGTGGCCCCAGTTCACTTCTCACTTGCGTCAACTCTGCATAGATGTAATTACACTCATTAAAGTAGTACTACTCCTGATTTACATAAAGGACAATCATCCTAAACATTTAGTTTTCCCCAAGGAATATAGAAACACAGTACATGGCTGCTTTAAACAGTTCCTACTCTCTGACCCCACTGCTGTTCTGCAGATTGTATTTTCACACTTTCCCCACCCCCCCCGCAGTTGAGATGATCTAAAGATTCAGAATTGTTTAATCAGTCTAAACTGATCTACAGCTTCAGGTTTTTCTAAGCAGTCTAAACTGATAGGACACCTGGGATTAGTATACGGTTTTAAGAAGATATTTTAAAGCCTGGGATCTGCGAAAGCCAGAAAGTCAACAGGAGGAGCTGTGTCCTGGAACTGGTTCTCTGCTCCCCAGGAGGGTAGTGGGAGAATTTGCAGCAGGCAGGAGCTTTCCCACCCCACTGCCTCTGGGGAAGAGCAGAGCCATACTCTGCAGGCTCCTGCCTGTCCCCCCCAGGATAAACCTCAGATACCTGTAACCAACCCCTGTATGGCTCCAGGCTCTCTTTGCCAGAACCGTGCCCACATTTCCCCATGGGTTTTTTGTCCCATCCAAGCTGCCATTCTTTGCTTTCAGGTGCTCTCAATTCTACTAACCTAGCTGTAGGACACATCTCCCAACAGCCCTCCTTCCCCTCCCCACAGCACCTCCCACATGCAATTCTACTCCTGAAGTTTTCCAATAATTTCTCCGTGTCCCTCCAAAGCCTCCGGAGGTAATGCACTGCTGTCCAAACAGTGACGTCAGCTCCTTCTCGGAGGTGCCAAAGATGTCCCTGGAAGCATCAGGCACCACCATGGCTTTCTGTAAGACTCCTCTGGTTGTTGTTTTTTGAAGAGGGAGCAAGTTCAGGAGAAAGACAGCATGGTTCGTGTTTCAGAGTTTCAACTCTTTCTGGGAGTAGGAGCAGCATCTTGAATCCCTGGGCACATCTGGAGGAAGCTATGTTAACCTGGGCCTTGGCCAAATCCAAATGAACTGAGGCATCTGTGGACTGTGAAGACAGACTAGAACCAGCTGCTTTTGCCTTCCCTCCCTTTCTGCTGCAAGACATGGCCAATGCTCTGCACACCATCACCCTACAGCCATTTGGAGTAAGTGATACCCAGAGAGCCGGGCAGCAGAGAACAAGGAAGCAGGGAAGGCAAAAGAGAAATGTCTTTAGGAGAAACGAAGGAGACACTGTCTCCCAGCCACTCACATTGTGAAGTTCTCCTCCATGAAACAGCGGTTGCGGAGCAGCCCAGCCCACAGCTGCACCCCGATGATGCCGAAGATGAAGAAGACAAAGAAGCAGAGAAGAAGGACGTTCCCCAGCATAGGCAAGGTGTCCAGGAGCAAGTTCACAAGGATGCGCATGCCTGCAGGGGGAGAAGAGAACCAGAAGGAGCAAGTGTGGGATGGAGGGACAGGGAAAGGAGACGGAAAAAGGAGACGGAAAAAGGAGACGGAAAAAGGAGACGGAAAGGAAAATTTAGGAGACACACATGGGGGGGGAAGAGCCACAAGAAGATAAAAGCAGAGCGTCAGAAATTATTTACTGCCCAAACCAGGCTAGATTTATGATTGTTGCCCTTTCTTGTCCTAACCTCTACTGACAGGCAGCCAGCAGAGCTGCTGTGATGCCGTGATCTCTTAACCCTAGGCCTCTGTCTGCAGCAGTGAGAAGAAAAGGGAATGAGATTTTTGGTGCCATCAGTTCTCTGACTGATATCCCTCCCTCCCCCTTCCCTGCAGAAGGGCAATGGAGCGACAACTCTGTCCCAAACGTGCACGGCAGCTCAACGGCCCTGTCCTCAGACAGCTCGGACCAAAAGTCATCCCAGTTCAACAACTGCATGCTGCAAACTGTGCAAACTGTACTGATGGACCAAGGCCAGCCTGCCTAGTGGGATGAACCTCTCCAGCACACATAAACTGGCATAAATCGGTTTTCTCAGTGACATTATTGTCAGGGTACAGTCATGGAGATCACACTCTTCTCTCTTGGCTAGTCCTCCCTCCCCAACAGGGCCAGAGCACACAAGTAGCCCGCACAGCCCAAAATGCTGTCGGCACAGCACCTCCGGCCAGCACAAATGTTTCTGAAAACCTTTTATTTTTTTATTTTTAATTACCTAATGAATTATTTCTGTGGTTTTATTTCTCCCCCAGCTTTTCAGCTCACACAGCCACAAATGGGAGTAGATAGGTTCGTTTCTCCATGGAGCTAATGACTTTTCCTCTGCTCTCCAGGGATGGAGAAAGTCTAGAAATCCTTCTGAGCATCACTGTGCCACCTTTAACCCCACACACACCTCACACGGTCTTCTCTCCTTGCCTCCATGGAGGTCCCTCCCCCAGGGAGTTCCTTCACTGGAGATGTTCCATGTAGGCCAGCAAATAATTAGCTAATTAGGTATTTATAACCAGTTCATTACTTCAGATGGCAGTAGAAGGGAAAAGAGGAGGGGAAGACAAGATTAGGATTCTCTGACAGCCCTTTGAGGCACACGTTAATCCCCCTTGTGTGCCCAGCATCAAGTAATTAGCCACGCAATGCTGTGCATTATGCTCGATCTCTATTCCCTGAGCTGCTCACGCCGTGGAGAGGGGAGGGAAGTGGTGCCTGCGGGGGCCGTGCAGGCGTGGGGTGCACACACCCTGAAGGGAGAGGGAGAAGGGTGCCTGGTGTGCGACATCGGACTGGCTTAGCTCAGGAGGGAATGTTCTGAGGACAGATGAGGGTGGGAGAGACAAGAGTGGTATTTGTGGGTAGGTGACATGTAGGAAGGAAAAGACGCTTAATGATGACTACCTGGGATCACGAAGGACAACGAATGATGGCATTAGCTCTAAGGCCAGGCCGTGGAGCAGCAGCGAAGCCCTGCTTGCCTGACTGCCCAGCTGTATCACGCAGTTAAAGCAGTTTCTAGGCAGTACATCAGCAACTCAGCAGTGCAGGGGGACAGCTCCAGCCACCCGCTGGGGATCGCAGACATGCCATGAGTCACCGATAGCTTTCCGATCTGTCACCGCACAAAGCCCGACAGCACGGCCACAGCACTACGCTGCTGTCGCTGTGACCTGCCAGGCTCTGGAGCAACACTCTGCGCAACACTTCGGCTTTAAGACCACACACCCTCACCGCAGTGCAGCATTAACGCTGCTTCACAGCACGAGCTCGGTAGTTCCCATAAACTGTCATGGTCAGTACGTTAGGGAGAGCCAAGTGACATGGGGAGCTGTGCCAGCAGTGCTGCAAGAGGGGATGATGGTTTTCAGATCAATTGATGTTAGCTCTGTCTCAGAGCAGAGGTAATGGGAAGAATGAGACTGCCCTTACACCGAAACGCAGAACAGATAGAACAGACACCCCCACCAGAATTTTACAGATGGCACACTTGTTAGGTCAGAATTAGCAAAAATTGATTTTGTCCATGTTCCAAGAGAAGACAAGTGACTTGCAAACCTTGCCTGCCTTTTCCTTGGAAACATCCTGCTGGCCCATACATTCTCCATCCTGACTCTCAGAGGGGCTACTAACGGTACAGGATTGTGCTATCCACAGCTCCAGGATCATAGTGGTTGCCCTCATGCTAGGCCTTCTGGGGTACCCGGGCCCATAACCCAAGAACTGGCAGGTGGCCCCACACCAGGCAGGTGGCCACCAGGCGGGTGGCCCCAGTGCTTGGCATCTTCTCCACATCTCAAAGAATTTCAGCACTGGTGGGTTCTATCTGAAGTCCAAATGAAACCAAACTTTTATTTTTTAAAAATATCCCAGTTGAACAGTCATCCTTCTCTGCGCAGTGATGCTGACTGTGGATATGAGATTGGCTCTTCTAAAAGCAAGAACACTGAAGCTACAGCCATCCAAACATCAATTGCAATTCCCCTATGGGCCAACCACCTCTAAAACAAATCCATCACTTCACTTTGTGCAAAGCCTCTTTTGCTTCCTGCCCTAAACAGCAAAGCAATTGCTCTGGGAACCCATTTTTCACCAGAGGCATCAGTTTTCCGTCAAATAGACCTCCACTGCTGAGTTCACCCAGCTACTAGAGGTAGTTCAACTACTACTTCCGTATGGATGAAAAGCACAGTGTAAATCCAAGCTCAGTACCTTTGTTCTCTCCATTGTTTGCCTGCACTGCGCTGCCTGCAATACTCATGCTGGAGTCCCCGAGCCCCCTCCTCTGCTATGGCATTTTGGCAGTACCGCTCCCTCACCTCTGCCAGCCCCTGTGGGCACTTTGGGGGGAAGGCCTCACAGCTTCCCCGTCCCCTCCTGAGCTGGCAGCCCTGGGGGGGGGTCTGTCCATGGCTGGGGCTTTGCCGTCCCCCGGAGAGGACAGGCTGGTCCAGCAGCCACGCTAGAGCATCTGCTGAGGGTCTCCAGGGAAGGACCCTCACTGCTGGGTGTCGGAACGCTTCCAGGGGCAGGAGGGGATGAGCCCCACTCAGGCAGGACCCATAGAGCGGTTTGTTTCGGGGTCTTTACAGCCTGACTGGGAGCACGTTGCAAATGGTCCCTGGTTCCACAAGCACTCACAAGGTGTGGGGGAAAGAGGGAGAAAGGCTGAAAAGCCTAAGGATGAAGAATGGTGATTTACTGCAGACCCCAGTGGTTCAGATAACAAGGTCTCTACAGCAGCTGCAGGGCAATGGAAATGGTCAGAAAGCATATTTGTCAGTGCAGCTTTGGGAGCATCCTCCCCCGGAGAACTGGGATGCCCCTCTTTTCCAAGGGGCCTTCACCGGACAAGCCCCCATCCACAGCAACACCAGTGCATCTTGCATGACAACTTCTGCAAGGTGCTGGAAAGCCGGTTCTTCAGCAAACTCCTGCTGCTGCCTCCTTCCTACCTTCTGCAGCCTCTGCCTGCTCCTCTGCCCCTTTACTTTTCTCTTGCTGTGCCTACGTCTCTTCTCTGCCTCTGCACCGTTCCGCAGCATACGTGCGCACATCTCCTGGCCTCCCTCCCCGCTGCTGCCTTTCCCCACATCCCCATTTGTCCTTTACCATTGGCAGAGGAGAAGCCATGCTGGCTCACAGCAAGGAGGGAATATGAAAGGGACAATGACCTTTTCTGAAGCAGCCTTTGAAAAAAAGGAGATGTTCCCTGAGAAGAGAAAAGAAGAGGGGCTGGGCAGTCTGGAGGAAAAGCAGGGAGGGAGAGCACTGATGAAGCACATTCAGCAACCAAACAGGCTCCCAGGGCATCAAATATGAAAAGGTTTTGCTCTTCAAGGGGAAGAAAAGCCAGAAACATGAAATATTCATGAGTGCCAGGTGTGGGCTCTGAAAGGCCTTTTCTCTTCCCCACTCACCCTCACAAGGAGACCAGGGGAAAGGACAAAATGAAATGGCAACAGCTGTGAGCATCCAAGGAAGGATCCTCACCAAACAATGCTCAGATGAGGCTTCCCTGCTGCTCACCCAGGCCCTTGGGTAAGGGGTGGGGAAGGGTGCTTGATGGGACCTCGCTGGCAGGGCTACTCCTGGTAGGATATCATGCGGGAGCAAAGGCATGAGCACAACAGAGATGTGTTCACTGCTCTGACACAGCAGCAGATGTCGGTGGCGGGGGGGCGAAAGTACGTCGCAGGCATGAGAAGCGGTGGGATGGCGAGAAGAGTGCTGGGTAGCGAGCTGTCAGAGGGAAGCACAGGGCTGAGCAAAGCCAAAAGACAAAGCCAAGTCACTGAACTCCCTCCCGGGTCCAGGCAAAGCAAATCCTCTGCCTCGCCCCAGCGGCATCCAGAGGCCCTTCCTGACAAATTCTCCAGACTCTACAGTGACCATAGCTCCCTCCAGACACTTGCCATCAACCCTGATTAGCCCGGCCGTCACAGCTAAGCAGACTCACCCAGCATACGCCAGCCCCGGGGAAATCGTGGTAGTGGCGGTGAGGGAGCCGGGGCAGAGCTTGGGAGGAGGCAAGCTGCGGGCTGCTGGAGCCAGCCAAGCAGTGCAGGTGTGCCCAGCAGCTTCTTACCACCACCTCCCCCTGCTCCTGCTTGGTTTCACTCTCTCCCTTCACCTGCTTCTTGGAAAGAGTGAGGACTAACAGCTGAGCTCATTCATTCCCTAGCACTAATCACCCCGTGATCCGAATGGGGGACTGGCTCAGGGGAGGGTGAGAAACCCTGTTCTCTCTGGTTTCTTATATCTCACCCACCTCTACGGCTTTCAAGCCCTCCCCAGCACTCCAGTGAGAGACAAAGCTAATGCGTGCAGAGTCAAAAGCAGAGAACAGTCCGAGGCAATCGTTCCCTTGCTTAGAGTAAACCAGATCGAAGAGAACACAATTCTCAGGACCCATCTTCTCTGCGTCATGGGCCAAGCCACCAGTTGTCATTTTAACTGGAGCAAAAGCAAATCTCTTCCCCACAAGCCCTTACGACTGTAGCTGGCAGGACATTTTGCAGAGTGCAGAGACTGAAGCATCATTCTGTCCCTCAGCCAGGCCGCTTGTCCAAGCGTGCCTTCTTTCCTTCCTCCCCTGCCCCAGGACACATGGCAGTCCACCCAGCTAGCATGGGGTTGGCAGGATTTTCCTGTGCATGCTCCTTTACAGGAATTTTCAGAACTGAAGAACCATTCCAGCAGATAGATTATATTTGTGCAGAAAACACACAGAGATACACCTTTTTTTGTGGCCAACCCCTGTAGTTAAAATAATCTCAGTTTGTGTGCACAGTGCAAGCTGGTGCTCCAACTTGTGGTCCTCCTCACTAATCTCTTGCTGATCCCAGACTTAGCTGTCGTTTCACATATTGCATTCATTTACATCAGCTGAAATATGGGCCCAAACTACGGCAAAGAAAAACCAATCAGCTGTGTGTGCAACAGTAGATGCACTGCCAAGTTCGTCATTATTATAACGCACAGCTTCCCTCACCGCTCAGATCTTTCTCTCTTTGCTGCATTCCTCCTAACTGAGGCCTCTCCTGCAAACACATGTGAGAGGAGCTCGGCTGGAACAGCTGGCATGCGGCTCCAGAAGCCTTCTCCTCAAGCTGCAAAGCCAGCCTGACTCACATGGCAGACAGTCACCCCCTGCTTTGCACCAATGCAAGAGAGAGCACGTCCAGATAGCTGGCCTGACCCAGATTAAATGAACCCTATGGAAAAACAGGTCCAGTTGACAGTACAAAGTAGTGAGAGACCTTAAGCCAGCTCTGCTGCTAAGGAAAAGCTGCCCCAGGCACAAATGTGAAAAACTGGCCTTCTTCAGAGGCAAGCAAAGTCTTTCCATTGACCTGTCAGGTTCCCGGTGTGTTTGTAGGATACGTTTAGGGTTGGGCGTTTGGCACTTGCAGGTTGTCGGCATGATCCATAGTTTAGTAACGCTACTAAGTTCCTCACCAACGCCCCATTCTTGCCTTGCTGACAAGCAAAGCTTTCTAGCATCTCTGACTAGCTCAGACACCTCATCCTGCTAAGCCCGTTCATGAGCTAACCTCCAATTATCCAAATTCTTGTCACTCCTCAGCTTCACCACAGAAAACACCAAAGCATGACATTTCTAGAACCATAAAGCTTCAGCCAGTACAAAAAGCTATCATTCATTTTCTGAGTAGCATGGGCACGTCAAGACTCACCTTGGTGCAGTGACTTCCCTTAGGATACTGAATCAAGTTCAAGCATTAGGTGTCATCAGTCCTTACCTTCAAAGCACTCCTCAGCTTAAGCCTGAGGTAGCCAAAAGAGAGACTGAAGCTCCAGCAAAAAAACTGCTGGTCAGAATTTCACCCTGCTGGGACAACAGAGCTCCTCCAGAGTAGGTTTAAAGTGTACTGACATAAGAGAAAAAGCACTCTCAGCCTTGCTCCGAGGCTGCAGAAACAATTCCCTTGGAAGCCAGGGACTAGCACAGACCTCACTGCTTTTCACTCCGAGAACAAGGCACTTACCTTAGATGGATCAAATCAGGGCAACACGAGCATCAAAAAGAAAAGGAGGAAAAAAATACACCACTTACAACATCTCCCAACACACACTCAGCTAAAACAACTGCCAAAAAGTACAAATGAAACCCCAGACATGCTGTTTTCCTTGCGGGGAAGATGAGAAAACAAACACATGGGCAGTGT
Source organism: Pandion haliaetus (assembly GCA_013401275.1). Classification (NCBI taxonomy): domain Eukaryota; kingdom Metazoa; phylum Chordata; class Aves; order Accipitriformes; family Pandionidae; genus Pandion; species Pandion haliaetus. The sequence goes on along the minus strand of VYZV01016787.1, from coordinate 238,279 downwards.
ATGGCCATGATGCTCAGCACACCACCGAAGGGGTCTCAGGTGCCAAAGCCTGGGCTGATCTCAATATTCTGAATCCCTCAGAGCTTTCCTTCTTACCTGCCCATCAAATGTCACATGCACATCAAGGAAATAAGACCCTCCTAGTGAGACTTAGCATACAGAAGCATCAGCAACCTTGAAAATTATAATTCTCTTTAGCATCGTATATAGCAACAAATCCCATGGAGCTTAGGCCTGGCTCACACCGCATATAGTTATTGCCACATTTCTTTACTAGAGACCTGCAGTAAATCTTACAGAGAAACAGGCCCAGCTTCCAGCACAGGGTAATGAAGACCTCTTCATAAAGGATTTTTTTTTTTTAAAGAGAATATCAAGGTGTCAAAAGCAAAAAAAAACCCCAAACAAACAGAAAAAAAACCTTTGGAGAATGCTATGAGAAATGTACACCAAGGTCACGGAAAATTATCTTCTTGCCAGATCACAGATAACACTAAAAATGTACTGTGGCTTGAAGGGTCAGACTATAGTTGCACTTCCAAGTCTTCACAGAAGACAGGTGGTCTAAACAGCAGTCCCAAACCCTCATATTTCACAGCTTTGTCCGAGATGCACAAGACCCAATGCATAAAACAGTTCCTCTCTGCTGAGCTGGAGCCTCGCTGGCTCTACAGAAGGACAACAAATTGGAGCCATGCCAGCTGGAGCTGCGGGTGCTTTGAAGAAGCAAGCCCAGAGGTGAGGCCTCCTAATTGCAAACCTGACCCTAGGGTTACAGTGGCCTCAAGAACGAGGGCAAAATCGGAACATTTACCTTGATACCTAAATGCCAACGTTTCTGGAAAAAGAAAGGCCTCAGTCCAAGCTTCACTTCCAGAAAGGAGACATCTCAGCTCTGCAGCAGGCTGCGCCCTACTAGGGATGCTGTGAGCCCAGCTAAGGTCCATGGATAGCAACAGAAAGCTCATCCACCACAGGCGCTCACATGCAGCTTGTGCCACTGTAGCACGGTTGGTAGGGGCATATCTGCGACACGAGCAGAAGAGGATGCAGGCAAAGGTCTCAGTCAGGATCCCCCTCTTCACACCCTCACCCCATTAACCCCTTGCAAGCTGTGGGCTGTTAAGTAACCTTGTCATGGAGAGTGACGCCAGGTGTTAGATTATTTCTTAGAGGTGTCTCTCTGGGGGATTGCTGTCATTCTGTTCTTTTTTCTAATACTGAACATCTAATAAGCAACACCTACTACCACCTGCTACTGTTGTTCATTCACTGAACATCTCATTTTTTCCCCATTTATTACTGCAACGATGACTGCATTCACTTTCAGTGAAAACTCTATTAAAAACATACAGTACCAGCTTTTCTTCGAGAATTGCAGGGGTCACCCAACACCGGGGACAAAAGGTAACTCCAGTGCTGTGGCTGTGAGCTACTGGCCTCCGTTCTATAAATACCCTTAAGTACTTTACACATCTCTAGTGCTGCGTAAGTAGGACAGAACAATGCAAAATATTATGTAAAACAGTGTTAATGCAACTTCTGGTTAAGATTTAAGGGAGCTAATTTCCTCTTGCTGTCACTAGCATGAATCATGTTTCTTTCTACTGCAGGCAGTGACGTGATGTTAGGTGAAATATGTGTGAAGAGGAGAATCGGGCCCAAAATACACCAAGATTGAGAAATTTAAGGTTATGGTTGTAAATTGCCCTACCCACACACACGAAGTGTAATTTGCATTAGTGTAATATGACATTATCTTTCACCCCATAATACACTGTCATTATTGCTCACATTTCCATGGTACCCATTGCTTGATAGGTCCCACAGGACAGATTTTGCAAAACAGCTCAGCTCCCACTTAGGCAGCAAAATACGTGGCTGGGCTTTCGAGGGCGCTGTGTACACTGGAGGCTGAGCTTGTTTGAACAGGCAGCAGAATTGTCACAATGGGAGCTGCGAGGCGCTGAGCATTTTTAAAATTCTGGCCGTGCGGGTTCCCCTAGAGGAGAAGGGAGAAATAAAGATTCCAGCAAAGGTCTCTTTACGACTCATTTTTGATTTGAGTTTTTTTTTTTTTCCCCAGCATTGCTTTATTTCCAATAACACAAACTCCAAAGTGCTGTTGCTAACTGTTGTGATTTTTATCGGGAGTCTTGGGATGTGTGGCATAAACCTTCAGGCGTGAAATCTTGCTATGACTTGACAATCTCAGATCATGGTTAAAAAAAAAAAAAAAGAGTAGTTCCTATCCCTCACTACTATGGAGGGGAAATAGGACTACAAGATCTGAGTCACAGGTCTAAAGGTCTGAAAGCCACGGGAAAAATAAAAATACTCCGTGATTTTTTTGTCCTTTTCTTTTTTCAAATCTCATGGCTTTAAACCCATCTGACAACCTACAAGCACACAATTTATGACTTTTAAATACGTGTTTATAATAACAGTGAAAAATCAAGCAGGCTGGTTCAGAAAGGGAAAGATGACTTTCTCCCATGACCCGTGACCGCAAAAAAAGGGACTAAGCAATGTATGGTACAAAACAAGGCATTACCAGGTCTACATTTCCTGTACTTCAGTGTTCCCCAGCTCCCTGCCATGATGCTATACTAACACAGGGATACAATTTTCTTTTTGCTTTTTTTCTCCCAAATTTACTCTGATTACCCATTTAAACATGTGGCAATATATTGCACACTGTGGAATGCATGTGAAAAACAGCACTGAGATCAGACAAGTAAATAAAATTAGAGCCTGTCTTCAGTGACTGAAGACTTTCTCTGGCACTACAAGATATGGGTCTGTTACAGCCCACTTAGTTTGTTAAAAAGCCCCAGAGAAGCATTGATTTGCAAGCCCATCCAGCGTATTTATCTGAGACACAATAAGCTTTCTCTATACTAGTCCTTGCCCTTGTTTCAGTTTTTATTTCCTCCCCTTCTCTCCCTCTCTCCATGCCACTTTCTCTGCATTATCCTACACACAGAGGTGGATCATGCCCTCACGTGCTGTGCCGGGCAAACCCTGCCGCTTGCCTCCTGTGCATTTCTCCTTCGAGCCCTGCTCCTTCTCTGCTCTCCTCTCTATTGATCCTCATGCTCCTCTGCTCCCCCTCACACTGTTTCCCTGTATCCTGAACACATCTGTCTGATTTAGGGGTCAACTGACTTGATATAAGAGCTCCACACACAAGAAAGTGCAGGTCTGAGCTACATTGCCATCTCCGATCTGCCCCCTCGCCGAGGAAAAGCATCCTCTAATGGCCTGCTCCAGGCATAAATCACATCGCTCTCTTCAGTGCTTCACTCCACTTGGCTAGGAGACTGGGTTGGGAAGAGAGGATATAGACTGAACTTGACCCCGTCGGTCAAGTCCATCCCCTGTAGGGTTTTCTCTATCCTTTCACTGCGCGCCTGCCTGGGACAGAGCCTACAGAAAGCCGACAGCTTCATCTTTGAATGCATTTGAGTCACACATAGCCTGACCAGGGAATGAAAAGGGCTTTTTGACCTCTTAACTTTTGTGTACGGATGCTGCGAGAGAACGTCACTCTTGTCCCTGTACTAACCTGCTCAGGACTGTGGCTGTGCATGGATAAACCTGTGTGTGTACACATTTGCACGTGGTTGTAAGTACGGTTTGCGTGTCACTGAGATGTGATAATAAATATTTACAGAGCAGCTTATACCAAGAGCTGCAGATGGGGTAAGTTTAAATATTTGGAAAATACAACAATATCTGAGTTTCAGTTATTCCCTCACAAATAAAGCCATGAAGGGACAAAAAATGTATTTCCAAAAGAGTGAAATGGAAGAGTACATTTTTGAAAGGGAATCAACATTGGAAGAGAACAAGTGACAGTCCTTTTTCAGAAAGACTGAGGCATCTGAAGCAAAGACCCTGTCGGGGGGGGTCTTAGAAAAGGAATCTCATAATCCCTTTGTATTTCCAGCTGCTAGGGCAGGACTGCACCTGTCAAACACACTTGCTTTTTTCTGATCTAGCCATAAATGAGACTGTTTTACAGCCTAATCTATCTCAGTCAGAAGCTAATTTCACACACGCTCATCAGTGAAATTAGTTCTTCGAAAACACATTTAGAGAAGTAAATGCCATCACTTTTCCCCCGTGCCAAGTGTGGTGGTGTTCATAGCCAGACCACTCTATCTTAGGCACTGTTACAGCACCAAACGCGCGTAGCTTGGTGTGGAATACAGATTTAAGGCAGGCTTATAAATACAAAACATCTGCTTTTCCCATTCCAGGGTTCAGCTGCTTCAAACTGGTTTTATATTGGTGCTTTGGTCTAGTGAGCTGAACGCAGGGCTAAGAGTTAGGAGATGTCAGTTGTATCCCCGCGTCTGCTGGTAACACTCACTGGGTCTCACTCACCTGGTCTGAAACATGAGAAAGATTAAACTAGCAAACCTTGGTTTATATCTTTGAGATCTGTGGAAGAAAAGTAGAAAACTCCAGTCTATTTGGACCCATGGAGCTACTATAATAACAATAAGTAATAAAGAAAAATGGAACTAGACCAAGATTTTCCTACACAGCACTTTTACCAGCAAAACCAGCTATTTCATTTGAAATGGAAACACTTCGGTGTTGTGATAGTTATTGAAACATCATTTAGCAAAAAGAAAACAACAAGAGGAGAGGAAAGCATTTTTATACTAGAATGGCATGGTTGAGGCTTTTTATTTCTAAACTTCTTATCATTACAAAGTATAGGAAAAAAAATCAAAAAGCCAAACAAACCCCCTAAAATTAGGCAAAATAAAACCATATTAAAATGGATGGGAAATGCTTATTCTTGTTCTGACTGAGAAAAAACACATTTAGAAAGAGCAGAACTTCCCACAAATCTGAAATTCTCTTTCCTGCACAGCTAGTAATAAGAATATAACATTATATTTCTAATGCCTAAACCTCCACATAAGTATTACTGCACTTACACACCAAGTATTAGCACATGTATACACTTTCTATTCAATAAAGTTGCTATGCAACACTCTGTAACAGACTCCTTCACTTCCGTACAGTGTGCTCAGCTGAAGTAATCTGCTTCCAAATGATGAATCAGTTACTAAATTGTAAGTGGAAACTGGAAGACATCAAACACAATGCAAGGGCTCTTCTTTGCATAAGACCAATGCGACAAGAAAGAGTAAACTGAAGAAACGTTTTCTGCCTCGACATCAAAAAAACATAATAACAGAAGCAAAAGAAATTCAAATTATCAGAAATGACTGCAGACTCCCTGCTCAAAAGCAGGCAGAAATAAACCAAAACTAGCCTCCCCGCCCCCCCAATCCCTGTGCCTTGCCATGAGAAGAAGGGATGAAAGAGCTAGCAGAAACAGCAACGTTTCACCTAGCAACCTGCCACACAATCACAAAGGGATAACATCAACAAATGGATGTGGAAATTCACCCCAAGCCCAGGACAACAGACACGCCCAGAGCAGAAAGCGACTACCTCTGACAGAGACCTGGAGGGTATTTTTTTCCTCTTTATACTTGCTCAGTGACTCACAGGACTTACCACACCAGCTCACCACCATGGAATTGGATCACATGGTAATAGGACCAGAACAATCTCTAATTTTTTGTTTCATGCATTTTCAAGCAAAACCCCGAAAGGCAGCGTTCCTGGGGCTATAGTCAGGAATGCAAGAGATAAGCAGGAATACTAATGAAGGTGTGATATGTATTTACAAAACTAGGGCACCTCGTGTTTTCTCTAGTACGCTTCAAAGATGACATGCGAATGGAGAAATGATCAGGTGGGGCAGAGCCACAGACTTCTTTATCCAGAAGTGAAATCCGAAATGGTCGGTAGCACATCCTGCTGACTATTGCAAGAAGTGCAATCAATTGCTGATATCCAGTAACTAAAGATCAGCTCTAACCCTAAAGCAAGGAGGTTTGAAGTCTAGAAGTGTCTCCATGTGGGCTCTCATCCCTTGGATGATCTCATTTACCTTACTTGCACAGTGCGTCTTACTTGACTTGGGGCTGGAAGGACTTCCCATGGCAGTGAGTTTTACAGCCTAATTACAAACTGGGTGGAGAACTTCTTAACGGACACTCGCCACATTTTGGTTACACTGGATGTCCTTTTCTTTTTCTGTCACAATTCAGGTAGGAGAATCTATGCGTCCTTTACACTATACATAATGAGAACGTCACACACAGATAGCATTTGTCAGCTCCTTGTAGGATATTGTTTCAAAGCCTCGCAAGTCTCGCTGTAAGGAATGGCTTTCAGTAACATGTTAAGAATGAACACAGGTAAGGAGAATTTAGACATATCCAGTTGGGGCATTTAAACATCAGCCTTGCCCACCTGCCAAAAATATAAAATAACTTTATTTAACTTATTTAACAGGCAATACTTTTTCCTCTATCATGTTGCTACTGCTCCCTTAGAGTCATTCTGAATTGTCGCCCTCCTAATTTTCTGGTATCGCTTCTTTTTTTGCTTCATGTAGCATGAAATTTCTTTCAAATTTCTCCAGAATTTTTTTACTTCAGTACGTAGACTTTTGAAACACGGGCTGATTATTAGAGTGTTACTGTTCTTTAGATGCTAAATAATCTATCCAGACAGACCACTTCAGCACTCATCCGCTCATGCAGTAATCACCCAGGTTCCTAATCGCTTTGTCCATTCCCCTGATAATAAACTGTCACTATTCAGTCCACAAGGCCAGACTCCTCTGCGAAAATCAGTCCCTACATGGGTGCCCACGTAGAAGCCTTGGAAATGGCCACCTGTGGTTGGGCCACATTGTCCCATTGAAGCCTTCCGAACACGGCCTAATATCTGCCTTTGGGATTAACCCCCTGCCCCTCCCCAAATATCTCACACTCCCCACCAAGACCTCAATGTCCTTCTACCTCCCACTGTCTTATTTCCCACTTTCTTTGCTAGCACCTGCAACACCTCCAGCTTGGTATCATCAGTACATCTCGCTAATAGACTTTCCTCTTGCTTCAGATCAGTAATAAAGAACTTTAAAAAGACATTAGAAAAAGACTTGTGGCCAAAGGTCCCATTAATTATGTTTGCTGTACCCCACTAGGCACTTTATTCCAATGCAGCTCATTCCCATTTATCACAAGCCTTTGTTTACAGTCCCTTCACCAGTTTTCAACCATAAAGTCAGTGCTTCCTCTCCCAGGGAATCCAATTTCTTCTTTTTTTTTTTAATTAACAGCAGGATGTCTTTCTTCCAAAATGTTCTCTGCATATAACCACAGATTTACGTAGCGAGAAAGATACGTAAAGGTTTAACCACAGACTGGAAGTTGAAACAGCATCAATTTCATACAGATAAAGTTTTATACTGATAAAAGGAGCAGACAGGCAGTGTCACGGCCAGGACAGTCAGGGGAAGTTCAACAGCCTGTGCTCTGCAAAGGTCAGGTGAGATGATCAAAAGCATCCCTGGTGCCTCTACAAGGACAGAGCAGGTCCCTGGTGGGCCAGTTCCGATGCCGCTCACACCACTCCTCCCCAGGGCAGCTCCTGCTGGAGGGGGAGCAACTCCAGCTGTTCCAGGAGATAAATAGGAATAAAACAAGGCCTTGACTTTTTATCAGTCAAGTTTTGCTCCTGGCCACTGGTGTCCAGCAATTAACGTGGCAGACATCTGCAGGAGTCAATGGGATATCGTTCAAGATGTTCCCACTCGCCACCGAGGTTAAGTCTACCCTAGTAACAGGATCAGCCTCAAAGCTGTCTTTGAGCACAGACTCACGGGACTCCTTAGAACGCAGGGAGGAAAGGGGGCTGCATAACATGAGGATGGTGCTGTCCTCACACAGCTGGCCGTACACCTCCTGGAAGGGATGAGTCTGCCATGCACGACCTCCGGGCCACCCCCTCGCAGAAGAGATGCCCCCTCTGGTGCCGTGGTGCATGCCCAGAGCCAGGACCGTGGCTGGCTCCCAGCGCTCTCCTCTCTGGAGGAGGACCAGAGAGGTGGAGACAGGCTAGAGGAGTTGTTTTGCTAACAGTCAATAGCCAAAAGGTTGTTCTTGGCTCCCATCTTTATCACCCCATGACAGACCTGTTATATGCCTGCGTGTGCGTTCAGTGCCCATACTGGCTACTGCTCTGCCTGGTGCCCTCCTGCCATGTTGGGCACCCAGGACTGTGCTTCAGTTCCTCCCTCACACCTTCCAGCATCCTCTGTCCTTGGCTATTGCTCAGAGTTAAAAATACACCTAGGAAAAGGGCTAGAAGGGCTTTGCATGGAGCCAGAGACCCTGAAATCCACCTCCACAGCGTGTTCAAGAAATAGGTGACATCATGAAAGTGACTTTAGTACAAGGAAAATCACATGATGCAGACTGTGCAAACTTCCTCAGCTCTGGAAAAGAAAAAGGAGCATCTGAGCTCAAGAGAAGGATTAGGAGAGCTCTGGCAAGGTCTTAGCCACTGCAGACAGCCTGATTAGGGAGATTATCGGGAAGAGCAAAAGAGACTTCCTGCCATTCTACAAGACAGAAAAACTTGCAGAAGAAACACCAGAAGTCTCACAGGGCTGCATGTGGCAGCTGCTGCCTTTGCACAGGGAATAGCCAGAAACATCAGAGTGACACAGCAGACCGAGTTCAGTGCTCTTGCAACCCCCTGATCCCAACAGCATGTAACCTGCCCACCGGTTCACTTCCATCCACCTGGATACAACCGCTGCGAAGCCCGAGCCACCTCCATGAATGTTTCCTGCAGTTAAACAACAATGGCAACGCCTGCTTACTCGCTCCAGGGTTGCAGGGAGAACAACACTGACTTGAGGAAAAAAAAAAAAAGAGGCAAAGGAAGGGAAGAAGGAGGAAGAAACAGTTCAGCACCAATAAAAACTGCAAAGCACGGTGAAGAGGCTGGTCTGGTCCCCATCCTCTGGGAAAGGAGGAAGCGAGGGTTACGGAGGGGCCATCTCCACTGTGTGAGCAAGCTCGTGCGCATGGCACACGTCCCAGGGCTGCAGCACCTCTCCAGTTTGCATGCAGACCTGAGCTAAAGACTGTGTCCCAGACCTGAACAGCACCGGCCGGCAGCAGGTTGGCTGCTGACACATCCAGGCTCACGCGCGGCCCCGTGCCCAGCGACGCTCAGCCTGGCTCATACACACATGCCAGCTCACAGAGGGAACAGTCAGCACAAAAGAGAGTACAAAGCACAAGGTGAGGAGGAGAGAAGAAATAGCCAGTGCTACACATCCCTAAGCTGTAATAGCATGAAAATTTTTCAGATGAGAGGGTCTGGAAGTGCCTGTGAAAGCCTGAGCAAACCAATTCTCCCTGCTTCGCCCAGCTCACCCCTCTCCAGACCTCATGCACATCCCTTTTTGAAACTGCAGGCATTATCCAACCTGTGATGTCCTTCATTAAGAGCAAGAACAAACCCTTTCCTTTTTTTGCATATTGTTCAGCTTCAGCTCCTGAGCCATCAGCGTGGCCCTGCACAAAGGATGACCAGGGCAGATAGGCTGAGAGACTGTAGCTTTCCTGCCCATCCAACGACACCTCTTAGCTCCGTGATGGAGAAAAGCCTGCACACACCATGCAGCAGCCTCCACTCAGTTTGCACCTGAACCCTGCCTGGAGAACACCACTACACATAGCTTTAGTGATCATGTACTCCCCACAACCCAAGCTGAGCAGCTGTGAGAGAGAAGCATGACTTACTAGGCACACGGTTGATAGCTTTCAGGGGTCTCAGGACACGGACAGTGCGGATTGCAGACAAGTTAATGTTTTGGAGATCCAGGGAGTACTCCACCATCCTGCAGAAAAGGAGAGAGAAAGAGAGAAAAAGAAAGTTTAAAAGAATCTAAAATTTTGGTTTGAGCGGCAGTCATGATTTCTTCATTGAAGGGTTTCTGGAAGTTACGGGGATGAAGCCTGAGTCTTCGGGAGAAAAGCTGAAGCCTCCAGGAGCAGGACCGGAGCCCACGGCTCCCCTGGCAGAAAACGTGGCTTGTCCACAGCAAGGCAGGCAGCAGCGAGACCGTGCCATGTAGGTGCAGGCCAGAAGCTGTGATAACGCTTACCTGCCGTGACCGTCAGGAGGGGAAGGAGCTGCGTAAAGATGCCCCGATAAGAAGCACGCACCCCTGGCAAGGGCACACACGCAGGATGGNGGGGGGGCTGTGTAGCTGGTTTTGCTGAGCGTTACTTGCAGCGCAGTGGGGTGCTCCCCATTTTCACCTCATCTCACAGTGCGGGATGAGGCCCCTGGAGGCAGCTTCAGATAAACTGTTTTACCTGATGTAGAAGCAAACTCTCTACTTAAAGTGTTAACTGCTTTGGCTAGGTGGGAAGACTTCTCCCACAGCTGCAAATCACTCCTTTCTGACACCAACCAAAAGGGGAAAAGCCTAATTTTAGGACACATGCTGGACCTTAACTTTCCTAATCCAACAGCACGCTCCCTAAATAACCTCAAAGCGCAAACAGCTATGACTAATGCATTGGCTTTGCTGCAAGAGCGGCAGATGCAGGTGAAAAAAAGTGACCTGGCCCAGCATCCCTTAGCCCAGTGCTCCGCTCCTCACCCAGTATGGCAAAAGTCCAGTAACTTGCCTGCCTCTTGGAAAGCACGGCGAGAAACTGGATTATACTAACCATTTACCCTGGCCAGCAATTTCCACCTGAGGATCTCATAGCATTTTACATGTTTTAGTGAAGATAGGTGCATGAGGTCTCCAGGAAGACACGGGCTGTTGTCACCAGCTTCTCCAGGGCGATGCTGATGTGCAAGAGAGGATCAAGAGGGTGACAGAGTTGGCAGGTAAAACAGCAGCAGAGGCAGGACAGGAACTGCTTCTCCTGAATCTCTTCTCAGATGTGAATAATGAAGCTATAAAAAGCTCCCTTTTGCTTGGCCTTTCAACATGCTCAGGAGACAGGGAGGGATCAGGGGACACAGCCTCTTGTTACTGCACCCCTTCTCAAACCAAAAGTGTTATAATTTCTATGAAAAGATCCACAACTCAATAGTTGAGTAACATACAGTCCACCCAAATCCCTCTGCCCAGGAACCACTGAGGAGTGAATCAAAGAACCTAAATGAGATATTGAGAGGGAAATGGGGTACAGCCAGTCCATAAGAAGTATCAGGGAAAGGACTTGAGTAAAACTTGAATGAAATGGACTGATCCTTCTATCGATCACCCTCTTCACTCAAAAGGACCTTGAAGAGTAAAATGTCTAGTTATCTGTCTACACCTTTCAGAAAGGGGACTTGTCAGAGTGACAGATTTTCAAACACAACAGGGTAAACCTGTCGAAGTGTTGTGATTATTCTCTCTCATTCTCTCTTTCTCTCCCTCATTCCTTTCACTCTGTTCTCTCATGCACTTTTAGGGTAATTGCATGAAATAATTCTTCCTCTGAAATGCAGTGGCATTCATTTACCTCCCTGGAGCTGTCAGTCCTACATACACTGAGTGCAGAAGAAGAGAGGAGGGATTTCATACAGATAATCAAAATATTCACACACACCCAAAAATGCAACCCAACACCCCACCCCCCACCTCAAATCAAGCAGCAATACTTAGCTAGCCTACAGAAAGCATCAATGATAGACAGAGGCTTGGGATGCAGTCAGATGAAATTAGGAAGCAGGTATGAAAGGGGGAAGAATGTACACGCATGAAACAAACGCACAGATATGACCACAGGGCATCACACAAAGGACACACCTGCGTGGTGCAAGTGGGCACAGTGCAAAGGGCCTTGAGTAAGCACTGATCAACCTTGCTCCAAAAGCAAAAAGCAAGATTGTCTCATCAGCGTCTTGTTGCTCCAGAATTAGACAGGCTTGCTGAAACTTTGGAACTATGGTTACGGGCAAAACACCATACGGACATAACTGTATTGCTCCCAGGACGTGGGCCAACATCTCTTCACAGCACAGAATCTCAACACGTAGAGGCAGCTTCATGACTGAAGGAGTCCCTACGCTGCACTCTGTTATAGGGGGTAGGTATATGCACAGAAACATAAAGGTCTCCAAGCTTGGTGAAGTCCCACAGAACTTCCTTTCCTCTCCTAAAAAACCACGTCACTAGAGCACTGGGTTGAAGTCAGACCTCTGGAGGCAAGAAAATTATTTTTGAGCAGTAGCAGAACAACCTGAAACACTCTGTCAGATGCCAAGTAAGCAAATAGCCCAAAAATACTTTTAAGTACAAAAAGCGGTCTTTTCTGAACTGCAAGCAACCAAATGAGAAGTCCTGAAGAACACCGGGACCCTCACAGAAACTCAGCACAGGGCTAAGACTGAGATTAAATCAGTGGGCAGAGGTGACATCTTTTCTTAGACTTAGCCATGCGATATTCATTAAAAAACAGAACCTCCATTTACAAATGGTTCGAGTTTTGTCCTCTTGTGGCTACAGCCATGTTGCTAGCATTACAATGGGAGTAGCCTTAACCAGGTGCACCTCGCTGCCCTCTCCTAGCTGGAATGATCTTGCCACCTACGTGGCACAGCGTCACTAGAAAATTTATAATCGTTAAAGTAGTGAGCGTGGGTCCTTTCAGAGCAAGACGAACGCTAGCCTAGCTGCAACTATGCAGTTCAGACAGCCAGCAAGCCAGCCGCCTGCAGCCCTCAGTGGCCACAGATTTGCTGCAATTCTGTTCCAGTTTAGACAGGAAAAAAAAAAAAAAAACAAACCACTGAACAGTCAATCACTCTGCCAATGAAAACAGCAGGCTGTTCCCAAGGATGGGTCAGAGAAGGGCAACTGTTCAATTTTTCAGAGAGCAACTTCTAACAAAAACGAGCTCAGCCCAGGGCTTCAGCTTGCTTAGCAGACCTCTTCTGCCTACAGTTCTTCCTGAGGTGTCCTGGTCTTGGCTGTAATAAGAAACACATCCAGGATGTTTAAATCCCCGAGGATGAGTTATGCCTATTGTAGTCATGTAAAACATATCCAAAACAATTCCACCACAATTCCAGTGCAATTTTGCATTAGGGCCACTCGTTCTCACCTTTTTGTTCCTAGTGATAGCTTTAGCATCAGCTTATATTCATGCTTCTCTTTGTGCAAGAGTACCATGCCTATGACAGGCTGCAGGTGACCGGGGTGAAATGAAACCCTCTTGATTAACAAAAAAAAACATTTTCTGTGTAGGTAAAACCAATGAATCCAAATGCTGCCTCCTTTCTCTAATGAAATAGGATCTCTAAGCGACTCTGCTAGAGTCTCTGGGCATCTACAGCAATTCAGGGATAGCCAGTACAGCTGTTTCTGCTCTTATCTTTCTCTGGCCAGCCCTGCTCCCCAGTGCCTGGAAACCCTGTACGCTTGACCCCCTCTAGGTTTGGGCTGTACCTGACCTCCTGCTGCCACATGGGGAGGTTGTGACAGGTTAACAGCAAGTCAAAAAGGCCTGTCGCAAAAAGCGATCAGCCAAAAACTGGCAGCAGATTTATGTCAGGAGGTTCACGTTTTCCCATATCAGTGTCTCAAGATCGTGTGATGGTGGACTAGGTGCACAGTGCTTATTTGGACTCTCAGGCTGGCACCCAGACTTCAGTGCTTGCATCCTTATCGTGCCAGCAACCGGGGAACCATGCATTTACTGGGTGTTCATAAACCAAGAGTAGGGAGACATTAAAGCTATTACAAAATGGTTGCCTCCTTATTAAACTCCAGGAGCTTTCCAGGCTCCTTGTCCTTGCTTTGTGGCAGCTAGGTGCCATGAGCAAGGGCAGACCCCACAACCTCTCTGCTCTTTATCTAGCTCTCCCCTTTTTCCTGGCTTCCTTAAGTGTCTTGCTTCTAAAAGCCTTAGTTTCTTTAAGGTCCAGGGGCAGTCAAACAGTCTGGGATATGTAGGAAAAAAAAAAAAAAAAGCCTGTGCTTGTTGTGAGCTGTCCTTTCCCCTTATCGTGACGGGGCAAGGGGGGAATGCATCCCTCCCAAGGGAAATGGCAGCTCATTTCTGGCACTACTAAAGTATTTTGCAGCCTCTGGCGTGGGTGGGCAAGTGCAGGGGCAGGTTAGAAAGCTGGAATCATGCTAAATCAGAGAGAAACTCCTGATCTGTGATGGAATTTGAGCACTGAGCTGTCAAGGTAATTGAATTTATACAGTAATTCTTCTTCCCTCGCTAGAGATTTTCTTTTTCAAAACTTTCCACAAGAAACTCTTCTGGAAGGAGAGGGGATTGACACACACACCGTCCCCACGCCATACGGCTCAAGGGTGATGCATGGTGGGAAATGGGACAGAGGCACTGGCTCCATGCATGGGGTTCATCCTGCAGAAGCAGCAGGGTGCCTGGCACAGAATGCCTCTCTGCTCAAGCTCTGCCTCCCTCCCCACTCTCAAAGTATCCCACCTCCTCCCTACCCCTTCTCTCTTTACAGCCCTCTGACTCACACCCGCCTGCAACATTTCCACCTCTCATTTTAATCTTCCTCCTTAACTTCCAGTTTTTCTGTTCACCCATTCCCTTTCCTTCCTTGTTTTCCACTTTGCCTCATATCCTTCAATTCCCTTCCCCATCCTTTCTTTCCTCTTTATTCCTTTCATGCCTTTCCCTACTGATCATCTTCCTGCTCCCTCCTCCAACTCAGTCTCTGCCTTGCCAATAAACGTTAGCCTATACCCAGGTAAGTCTGCTCAGCTGAACACACAAGAGACCTTGTTTAACAAAGTCGAGACCAAGCTAGTACAGGAACAAGTGAGCAATTTGTTAGTACATTGACCCTGTCCAGAAAGCACCCGGTCTGGTGTACCTCCATCGCATGCCAAGCCACTGCAGCGGACAGCAAGCACCCAGGGACAAGGGGACATGCAAAGCACCAGCATCACAAACTTCCACTGCTCATGAGGTCTCAACATGAGCAGAATAGCTTCATCAGCTACAGCTTGGCACTTCTTTTGCTCCTCTGCACCCGCAAGCTCAAGAGCGGGCTTGGATCTGTCTTAGTGCTCTCCACTTCTCCAGCAGCAATGAAACTCAGGAGACAAGAGCGATGCTCATTGCCCAACAGCAGAAATGCACAGCCAGCATGGAAGGAGGAATAAAAACTAAGACTATTTTATTAAAATAGACACAGTGAGAATATGAAAACCATGTAAGGGGTCCAGAAAATTCAGACTTTATCTTGCTGCACATGTAACCCAAGATAACGTACTTATGCAGAACCTGGCTAGCAGCTTCCTCGCAATTACATTCCATGAAAACCATGATTAAAACAGTTCAAACATTACCGTTTACCTCTTCATATTTACATCTCCTTATACCTTTATTAAATACTTATTAACTTTCCTAATCTTAGCTCCTGAACTTCTATTTGCTGAAAATTAGCAGCCAAGAAATAATATTTAAAATGTATTCCAGAAGCATTCACGACAAATACCGAGGCAGTAT
Source organism: Pandion haliaetus (assembly GCA_013401275.1). Lineage (NCBI taxonomy): Eukaryota > Metazoa > Chordata > Aves > Accipitriformes > Pandionidae > Pandion > Pandion haliaetus. The sequence continues at coordinate 222,866 of VYZV01016787.1, read as the reverse complement.
TTTTCTCATGACACAAAGCCAATATGTTTTTGTCAAATTCAAAAGCTGCATAATTCCCCTTCTCTGATCGGGGTTTTCAATTGAAATCTAATTAACTGCAGTCTAATCAATTCATATTTCCTTCTCAAATTTGGGTTTGGCAGTGAAGCCAGAAACTTTGCGGCTGTGACTTCCTAGCTGTAATTTCAGGCTTGCTATGAGTCTCTGTGCAAAATGAAGATTTCCTCCCTGTGGACTTTTATTTGGTCCTTGCATCTATGAGCACTTTGGGTGACCAAGGCAGAAGGTTGTTTGGTTGCTCTCTGCTCTGAATTCCTTCAGCTTCTCAGCTATGTCAGGGGTCTAACCCTGACGTGTACCTATACCGTGACTAGATGTGATTTAACCAGTGTCTTCTGTGTACAAGAATACGCGTTTGTGTCCTCAGCTCCTTGATGTGGCCATCAAATTCCACAAACTGGAATTTCTACCACTTCAAAGACCCAGAACATAGGAGTCATAAGGAAAATATAAGACTAAGTCTGCCAGTTTTCCCTGTCTGAATTTTTAATTCAGATATTGGCATCAGAAGTTGGAGCTGACATCTCTCCATTTACCAAGGTGTCCATCCCCCTGATAACGCGAGCCATGTGTGAGCCAACCCACAGCTGAAGTCTCCCACCTGCAGTTTCTGGGGTGGTGGTAGGAGACTGATTTACCCCTAAATCCTCCCACCTCTGTAGTACACACCAGGAGGAGAGAAAGGCTTCACTGCCTCTACTCTGGCTTCAAAGACTGTGGCTACAAGGCAAAGAAGGAGCAAAGCCAGTCCTCTCACTGGACAACATACTCCAACGGTCCTGTATCTCCCCTTTTATATTAATGAACTGTTCTAATGAAAGAAAATTAAAAAGCATGTGCATCGCTAGATCCATCCAGTCCTGGCCTTCTGTGGCCTGAGATGTAGCAGTGGGCAGGGGACGTGGAGAACAAGGCAGGCCAGGCTCCCCCTAGGGCTCTATTGCCTGGATAGTGGGGATCATCAGTGTTGGAACAACAGCAAGGAGGCCCGAGAAAGAGCAGACAGCTGAACAGCTAGAGTGTGGGGTTCATGGGACATTCAAGACATCTCCTGTCAGCCCTTGCTATGGCTGGATGCGCCTTAGCTTGTACATGAGGAGAGCTGTAAGCAGACAGGCACCAGTAAGGGATGAATCCAGTTTCACGCAAACCCATCTGGAGACATCAAAAACAGAGCCAGGAGATTTGGACAAGGCCTGCCTAGATGCTGGGCAAGAGAGGAGGACTGCTGCTTCCACCCTGAGTCTGCAGCTACAGGATGCACACATACCAGCGGAGAGAAAAAACACGCAGCCCGTGCAAACAGGCTACTTGCCAGCCCCAGGACTGCAGGGCTCCCAGGCGAGACCTATTTTTTAAGATCTCTGCACCACTCCAGCCCTTTTGCTCTACAGCTGGAGCCACATCCTCACTTGCCCTCAGAGGTCCCAGGGGCCCTGGCAGAAATTAAAGCCTCTTTCTAGGTGTCCCGTTTTCCCTGCTCAGAGAGTTGTGTTGTGGCTCATGCCCCCATTTTCTTTGCTTGCTCACAGCTGGAAGAAGGCACAACCTTTACCAGTGCACTGGGAACAGGCAGGGGCACCAGCCCGCGTGGGGTGTGCTAAGCAGACGCAGCCCCCCCAGCCACATCGGGGCTGCAGTCACCTAGGGACTCCTCCTTAAAAATGTTGTCTTCACAGATGCTTTGGCTCCTAACCGACGGGTTATTTGGACCTGATCTTTTGCTATATGGACATAGGTCGGTCCACAGTGCAGGAGGCAGAGGGCTGCCAAGCAGCCCCCAGCACTGAACCTGCAACCAGCTCGCTTGATCTATACTTGAAGAGCAAACCACGCAGGCATTTGCACACATTTTGCACAGTTTGGTGCCTGCAGGGCCAGGCTTCAAAACGCACCCTAAATAGATGAGCCAAACTCCTTTCAACACCTACTGTAGAAAGGATGGAATAACATCATATGGGATGTGGCCAGGCATTATACAGTAGGCCTCTAAATTGCCCTGTGAACCACAGTGTACTCAGCTAAGTAGTCCTGCTCATCTCTTTTAAAGTTAAGAGCTCATCACGCTGAAAAAAGATACCTCTCTGCTGACATAAAAGCTGAAAGACAGAAGTAAAGAAAAAAAAAATCCCTTGCTAGTAAAATTACACCCTATTTCCCCCCTTCATTAAAAAAATAATAACAACTCAAGAGGCTATAATTCTGTTAGTAAGAAGTAAGACATTTCTTCAGGGAGTGATAGATCAATTACTAATTACACAGGTCCAGAGCTATGAAGCCCAGTATTCTTAAAAAAAATAGCCTGCAATTGTCCCCCCTCTCCAGTACAAAACTTTTTTTTTTTTTTAAACCCCCCCCCTTTTTTTTTTTTTTAATTGCTCTGCAAGCAAAAGCTGCTGAAAGCTTCCAGAGCCTGTGAGACTGGTCCCTTGCTGCCTGGAATGTGATTATTTCACACCCCTGAACACTCAGGTTTCTCTCCAAACTGTGTACTAAGAGAAAACGTCAGAGTTTCTTAATAGTTTTGGAAACATGATATGAAAAGACATAAGCAGGTTTTCACACTGTGATAAGAAAGCCAGAGGGACTCGCCAGCTCAGATGACTGAAGACAAGCGACAGGGCCTCGCTTTTGAAAACCAGGAGTCTGAACACAGACTCGGAGCTCCGTATTTCATTGCTGCGCGGAGGGGGAAGGAAAAAAAAAAAGGGTGTCTGCATTTCGGTCCTGCGAGCCTGCTGGTATTGCCTTTTTTTTTTTTTCTTCCCCCAAATAATGCTAAAGATTCACGTGGTAGGGAATTAGCTTTTAGGGAGGCAAAAAAAAATCAGAGGCAATAATTGAGAACTACACATAACACATGCAGGGTACCACTGCCTCCTTGTTTTGATTCTTCTCTTGTGTGATTCATTTCGTTTTGATGACTGCTTTCATTGCAATATGTTGCACATCTATGGATAGTTTTACTAGGAAAAAGCAAATGAAATAATTAGTATCATTAAGGAGGAAAAAGTGAGAGCATGTTGGGGGGGAGGGCTGTGCTGCTGATATTTCTGCCTTTGGTTAAGATGCTATTTAGCCTGCTACTTGCTGGTTTCCATCTTTATCCGATCACTGCTTGAAACACCTAATTGCTATATTTATTACAGTTTTCTTTAACTTGCCATAATTTCATAGAAACTTTCTTTTGGCATCGAAGATTAGCTAACTAGGATTTTCTGAGCATTCTGCTGTTTACACTGCTGCTAATAAGTATTTAATGGTCTGAGATTTTAAAGTCATAACTATGCAAATTCTGGCCAGGTCCCTGAAGGACCATAGTTAATTAAAAGCAAACAGAAAGCAGAAGATTGGCCACAGACTTCCCCTTCTTGGGAGATTAAGGCCAACCGGCGTGTTTCAGGCTAAGCGGCATCTTCCCAGTGTGGAAGGGCACTGTGCGGTGCCGATTTTGTTTTCTGGGAACGGGTGGGCATCTGACACTGGGGGTAGGGCTGGTACCTCTCATTCTTCAGAGAGCTTCCAGCCTCCTTCCCTGGGCTGAAATGCGGAGGGGTGAACTTGGGGCTGTAAGTGTAAACCAGTGGCTTCCTGGTAAGGATAGAGTCAGTGTTCAGAGGTACACATACTGATGCTGCACAGGTCTGAAAAGACCTTGGACGGATGGATTTAGGAAGCAGCATCACTGGAGGTTTATGGAGGAAAGGGCACAATATCTCAGGAATTAGGGGAAGCAAAAATCAAGGGCTGTAGATAACTATCAGAGAGAGAAGATACAAATAATAATAATAATAATCTCAGTTAATGGTGAGCAGTACTTTCCAGGGTCCCAGTGTGGAAGCTGCATAAAAGACTCCTGAAGAAGCGATGAGCCAAAAGGCACAGGGAGCAAGAAGAAATGTTCTGCTTAATCTAAAGGGCTATAAGGCATGCCTGAGAAGGGATCTCCAGCTGCACAAAGATGCCAGAAAACCCTCTCCAAAGGCTGCCTAACTAACCAGGAAGGAAAGGATGCTTTGGAAAAGAAATTAAGATATCAGGATAGCTGTGCTGCCATACTAGAAGTGAAATGAGATTAAAAAAGCAAACTTCGGAAGGTTTATCAAATTTCCAGAACAATATTTACCCGTGATGATGCATTTCAAAATTAATTGTTTTTCTTATCGCAATATGCCACAGATTATAGATGATTTCTGAAGAAGATGGACAAGAAATATTCAGCTGAGCTCCTCGGTGGCCCATCCTGGCCAACATGCAAAGGAGATGATGGCAGAATCTGGTGATAAACCGCTGGCTTGGCCAGCCACATAGGGCAGGAGACTTGCAGAGCACTGGGTTACCCCTCAAGAAGCAGAAATATTAACCAGCATTTCATTAGAAGAAGAATTAGTTTTTAGGGAACTGAGATAGATCAGTCAGGAGATTGTTAAATGAAAGACCAAAGGGGAAAGTGATGAAATTAGGAAAAAAAGTTAATTCTAAAGCCTCCATGTCAAGAACAAAACTAATCAAGGTACTAAAAGATGTAAAGAGGAGAAAAACGGTATCATCTATACACCAGTGCCAGGGGCCTGAGCAATAAAGAGAATAGGAATTGTTCATTTTACAAGCATAAACAGCCTAAATGGCATTAAGAAAGCCTGGTGGGAAGATCTGCATGAAAGGAATATTAAAATCAAGGATTTTAACCTAGCTAGGGAGACTCAAGTGGACAGAAAGGGAGGGGAAGTAGCACACTCTGTCAAAAATGGCATTTTCTAGTACGGAATCAGTGACAATTTGGAAATGAATACTTATGGATTAATTTTCTGCCATATAAAGTAGATAATTCCTCCTAGCTAGAGAAATGGGCTGGCAGGAGCCTCATGAAATTCAACAGAAAAATGCAAGGTCCTGCACCTGTGCTGGACTGACCCGCTGCCTAAGCGGCTCTGCTGAAAAGGACCTGTAAATCCTGGGGGACAGCAGGTGACATGTGGTCCATGTGAGGAAGGCTGATGGAATACCAAGCTGCACCAACAGGAGTGCACCCACTAAATGAGGGGAGGGATTATCCTCTTTGCACTTAGTAGACCTCATCTAGGGTAGCACATTCAGTTTTGGGCCCCCCGGTACAAGAAAGGTATTGATAAACTGGAGCAAGTTCAGTGCACAGCCACCAAGATGCTCAGGGTCTGGAGCACTTGCCCTGTGAGGAGAGGCTGAGGGGTGGGGGCTTGTTCAGCCTAGACAGGAAATGATTTTGGAGGGACCCAACAGCAGTTCCTTGGTACCTAGCAGTAAGGAGATGAAGTCAGGCTCTTCACAGTGGTGCATGGTAGGAGAACAAGACAAAACAGACAAATGCAAGCACGGAAGGGAGGTTCAGGCTAGTTACACAGATAAATCAGCAGTGGGGCTGGGGCACAGAGAGGGTACAGTCTCTGTCTGTAGAGGTTTTCAAGACTTGACTGGATAACTCTGAGCAATCTAACTTAAGTTTGTTGTTGGCCCTCGTTTGAACAAGAAGATTGGACTGGAGACCTCATAAGGTCCTTTCCAACCCAAATTATCTATGATCCTATGAATGTGATTAGCTATATCTAGATCACGCTAGAAAACAGGCTGACTAGCTAGCTCTCTTGGTATCGGTCTGTATTTCATAGGAGAAAAACCCTCCCATTGTCCATCTGCAAGAGTTGATTTTGGGCAACGTGTTGGGGACACCTAAATCTGCTTGCAATTTCTCAGCATTTACTGTGATGTGCCTTACAACTCAAAGAAAATTGCATTTAAGGATGGAAGATACAGAGATTTTCTATTAAGCACTTTTTTTTATATCATACAACTTAAAGCAAGGACTACTTGATCACATAGTTATGTACAAATCAAGTAAGGTCATCAACAGTACTAGATATACTTGGTGGATTAGAGGGGCCATATTCATGAAGTTGAAAACACACAGGAACAGCTATGCATCAAACTGGTCAGGATAACAACTGTAATTCATGAACTGTGGATGACAATCAAGTGGTGTTTAGGAATATTTATCAGGTATCCAAGAAGCTTCAATAGAAACAAGAAAGCTGAACGGGCTAAAAAGATAATACAACATAAGTGAAAGCAAAAGCAGCAATGTAATAGCAAGGGAGGGGAAGCTGATACCAATGAATATAAATTAGGAGATGGAAATTGTAGAAAATTTGTAAGACAATTGAACAAACACATAAAATGGTACAAGTTAATCACTGGAACAAGGAAACAGAATTGTCACGAACAGTGCAAAAGGCAGAAAACTTCAATTATAAAAAAGTTCTATGGGGGAGTTCAGATGATGTATGTGTACCATAGATGATAATGTGCTAGTTTCAGCTCCAGCTCTAATCAAGAATTTTAGGCTGTGCCTATGAAAATAGGAATATTCCTAAGATAAGCAGGCCTGGACAATTTACATCCAAGAGTTTTAAAAGAGATGGCCAGAAAAGATCTGGTCCAGTACTGATGATTTTTGTCTAGTCTCAGAAAACTGGGAAAGCATCCAAGGGTCAAAGAAATTCTGGTGTTGTGCCAGTATTTCAAAAACACAGTGATCTCAATAGGCTGACTGGACTGATGCTGATCACAGTACAGTAATGAAATCGCCAATATGCAGCTTTGATAGATTAAAGGTGGATAATAAAATTAACTATAATCAACATAGGTTTAAGGAAAAATAGACATCATCAAACTAATGTGCTATAATTTCTTATGAGATTACAAGTCTGGTTCACACAAGTAATTATGTTGATATGGCTGGAGTGATATGAAATCATCATGACATACATTAGCTGAAGAAAAACTGGCTAAGTAATAAACCTTACATGCAACAGTAAATGGGGACTCATTCATGAGCAGACGTACTTCTATAATGCACAATTCTTGCCACTCTGTTCTTTATTTATTTATCACAACCTGGCAGAAAAATAAAAAAAAAAAAATCACTAATGGATTTTGCAGTTAAAGCATATTTTTGGGAGAACAGAAAAGTAATGAAGAGGACAAGTCAGCGATATAGAACAGTATGAACTGCTTTGGAAATGCAAATAATATGCATTCCAGCGTGAACAAATGGAACAGCATACATCTGGGAACAAAGTTTTCTGTTCCTACTAATAGGAAGGGATTTTCTCTCTTCAGAAGAGGAGACAGAGAGGAAAAAAATACCAACCAACCAAGCCTGGAGCCAATGGAGAAAGCAGCTGAATGAATTGATAGGGAGATGCTGTGATTGATTAGATGGACTACTGCAATGCTTGGCTGTAGGAACTAGGAAATTTCAGGCTGGAATAGAGAGACGGTATTACTACTGAAGGCACTGAAGCAGCTGCCCAGAGTATTGTGTCTTGTTCTGATATCCACTGCTTTTAAAAGCTGTTAAAAAAATACTGAGTGTATCTCAAAATGCAAAAATATACAAGTCATGCCATTCCTTTCATCAAAGGCAAGGTCACAATGGGATTTGACCACAGCTTATGAGATCTACATGGCAAGCTCCACTGTAATAACGGAGAGAGGCAAAGACAGGGCATTCTCTGAAAGATAGACCAGCCTCTCCTCAGCCATTGGACTCCAAGCAGCAAGTAGTGGAGGGAAGATTTTGGACATATTTGGGGCAGACGCTTGTAATCACAGTCATCCCCCCAGCCATGTAGTGAAGCCCTCTCCCACTTAACCTACCTACCTATTTACGCAAGTAAATTGCATACCAGAACACGTCGTGGGGATGCCACAGAAGAGGGCAGAGACAGACATAATTCCCACCACAGATAGTTAATTACAGCACTTGGCTCAAGAGAGGCAGAACAAACCACTCCCTCAGTGGAATTAATGCCCCCAAGGCCAGGCAGGTTGCACAAATTCACTCCTTGCACAGGGACCCTGAGGACAGAGTCATGTAAAGGGACATCTCCCTTTCCAGAGGGACAGTGGCATCATCTCCGACTGTATATGAACACAACTGCCTCGCAGAGTAGAGCAAGAAGAAATCGCTCACTCT
>VYZV01016787.1:86329-214787 GCA_013401275.1 Pandion haliaetus | reverse complement strand
TTTTTTTTTTTTTTTTTTTGCTAGCAAACTGCCTAGCTTGAAAAGTTGATGAGTGTTAGCCCAGAAGTAAGTGACTCTTCTCCTAAATTCATGCATGTATAGACACTGGCTGACATTTCCAATATGATTAGTGTTGCCATTATCTCAATTTTCAAAACATAGCAGGCTCTCAACTTTAGGAGGCTTCCCTCTGAAGTTGCCTCAGATCAAGCTCTCCAAATGCACCCATCACTGTGGGAAACAAATGACGACAGACAAGACCTAATCCCAAACGCAGGGGAAAAGGGGAAAAGGGACTCCCACCAGGACAGCTGGTGATGAGCACAGTCTGCTCGAAACGTCTGGGAACTTGCAACCTCCTGTCACCAGTGAGCAGTTGGAAACTGGAGCATAGACAAGCTGAATCTGCAGCCCTCATTGCTTGTGTACACAAGGGCATCAGCATTCTTCAACCCAAATTACCTTGCTGGGTTTTAGGAGCTCCGAGGGGAACAGTGGAGAGTGTTGACGCAGGACTGGTGGTTTGGGTTTTTTTCTAACCCTTTCTGAAAAAAAACATGCTGAAGATGGTTGGGGGAGGGAGTGTGCGAGAGGGGAGAAAGTTCTGGTGATGTCAGCTCCTATTGCCATGGAAACAGGACATTTTTAGTGACAATGGAGTCTTCCTCCTTGAGCTGCTGGGTTGCGTGGGGTGCAGGGGCAAGCAGGGCAGGGGCACATGAGGGAATTCAGCTAACTAAAAACTATAGCTTCTGGCTTTCCAAGGAAGTGAGGAGAAAACTACAAATGAATGCCTGAATACATGGTTTATGTAACCAAAACACCGTCTGGGGCAATAGCAGCAAATAGTCATTATGCTCTTTGATGAAACATGCTGTCATGCAGCTAGCCAGATGGAGGGATCGCAGCTGCCCAGGAACGCCCGACAGAACAGTCCCTTGCTTGCACTTTGCTTTTCCATGCTACAGTTTATGCTTCCAACCTTTGCTGCTTTGTTGGTATTTATTTGGAAAGGAAGAAGGGGAAAGAAGGGACTGGGAAGTACAGTCCTTATTCTTGAAATTGAGAGAAGCTGCAAGTCTTCTATGCAGTGCATTACTTCCCAACATCACAGATGTTTTCTTGAGAGCCAAATTTATGACCTCCCTTGCAGGCAATGAGGGTCCAGGACTATGAAAAGGAGAAGGCCCTTAGAGAAAACCGATTAGCCTCTGATTGGGGTCTAATTCACTGGCATGGACCTAATGCAGGATGTCTTCTCTTAGTCAAAAGTCTAAGGCAGCATCTGGTCCCAGAGCAAGCTGAAACCATGATCCAGGCGTGGGACCAATCAGGATAAAGCTTGGGGCTTAAATGTGAGGTTAAATAAAAGCCTACAGTCTGTATGCAAGGGCAAGTTTGAGCCTTAGATTTGATTTAAACAGTGCAGGCGATTTTAATGAATTTCAAAGAATAATGAATTAATAACCACAAGCTTTTATAACTCAAAATACATTATATAGTCATTAGTCCTATATAACTAAATGGAAAAATCTTTCTTTAGCAGAAGTCTTTTGAGATCAGATATTCTAATGAGATTACTATCATTTCAGCCTGACACCTCATGAGGAGGATTGTATAGAAATCAGGAAACAAATTTCTTTCAATTTTGGACCTGAAATTAAAAGTCCTCCACACTGATTATTCTATATCTAAGGAGTTGCTTCTAAGTCTCCTTAGCATTGAAAAGAGTTCAGATATGAGCTTTTTTTCCTAGCACTGCTGTCAGATGCGCAAAAGACTCACTCTTTCCTCAGACTTCTGCCAGCAATGGTGACAGAGGGGAAACATGTAAATGGGGTTTACTCCCTTCTCATCTAGGTAGCATGGATTTCACTTGTTTCCTGCATGGACTAAGCACTTGAGCTCACCCTCTTTCATTTAGCATTGCCCTACTGATTTCTGCATCTGTCCGGATAGCACCACTCACATACCATGCTTGCAGGGACACCAGGTAGAGCGAGACCCCCAGTTCCCAAGCCTTATACCCCATATGCCAGCAAGGCTCTGCTCCAGGTGGGCACAGGATTTCTCCCAGCATACCACAGCACATCACATCACCCTCACGGAGGCACACCGTGGGCTCCAAGGTCCCCCTTTCAACACACCCATTCTTCCCTTTCCTCCTCAAAGGCTGCTGTGGTCGGGTCTTGCTTTCCCTGCATCCAGTAACCAGCAATTTTACCACCAGGAGCTCAGGCTAGAAAATACAATGATCTGGCTTTTCTCACCACCATGTGCCAAGTGCTTTAACTTAGCCTTTCCTGATGAACTCACAGTCCCCGTGCCGGGCCATTTTAAATCAGATGCTAATCACAGCAGGCTCAGCCACAGGAAAGGTCTTCCCATCTCACACATGTTGTGTTAATTTAGAAAAAGCTACAGCTTTCATCTGCCTGTCCTTTCATGCACAAGGTGGCCAAGAATCAGCCTTCAAACTTTTACAACTGAACTGAGTTTGAAAATCTGTGCTCCCCCCAGAAGCAAAGAATTATATGCCCCTCCAGAGGGAATGACTTTCCAGTCTTGCTGTAGAACTGTGTCAAAAGCAAATATAAAGACAGTGCTGCTCTGCGCCGCAAGGGAAAACCTCTGCAAAGTGAGCTTGAACCCGCTGCTGGCTCAGTCAGTAATACACACACTTCCAGGTGACAGCAAACGTGGGTAATTCCTTGCTGGGAAGAAAAGGAAAGTGGGGGTTTCTCTCTGAAAAGTTGTTCACTAGTTTTCTGTGAGAACAGCAATATTACACATTTATTTCTGACTTTTTTTTTACTGTACCACAACGCAATCTAATTGAAAATGGACAAATCACAAAAAAGCACATGCCCACTGGTATCAGATGGATATTTTGCTGTGATTCAATAGGCAAATCCTGGTAGACTCCACTTCATACATGCAGAGGGGAAATCAGAGCTTCGCCATAGCAACTTTGTTGTCAAAAACACTCAAATGTCAGCTTGTCCCAATAGTACTGTGGCTAAGGCCAGTGCAATACAGAGACAAAAAGCCCAGGGTAACAAAAATGACATTCCTACCTTTGAAACGCTGCTGATGGAAACAGAGAAGCTAGCTTGGTTTTGGTAAAGGTTACACCTCTTCCACTCAGACATTTTAAAAACAAATTGAAAAAGCTTCTGGGCTAGCTCTGCAGCTGGTACAAATGAACACCCTCCTCTGAAGCTGTGAGGGGTAGATGGCTGCACATCAGCTGGGGAGCTAAGCTACCTTGTCTACTGTTTCTTCCATAGGCTGCTAACCCCAGCACATCCAATTCCAGTTCAGCAGATGTACTGGAATAGCACCAGACCTATTTCCCCTCAGTTATGTAATTTCTGTTCCATGCAAGACTCTAGCACACACAGAACAAATAAACCCAGAAACTATTGACTTACCCAGCCATAACAATGAAGAAATCCAGGCGGTTCCAGGTATCTCCAAGGTAACACTTCTTGCCAAAAATCCCCAGGGCCACCATCTTTAAGACCATTTCCATAGCAAAGAAGATGAAGATGAAATCATCAAATACCTGCCAAACAGAAACCCAAGAGCACATTTGATAAGCATTCTCGGCCTTGGACTTTAGAACACAGAATGTGAGATAAATGGCTCAGCTGAGAACATAGTGCGGCTTCACACCCAGCTTGGACAGCACATACCAATCACAGATGGAGGCTTCAGATATCTGAACATTGCAGCCTCAGCAACACTATAGATGACAACCTTTGCAGCCACCTTCTCTTTGGGGAAGCAGCAAGCATAGCTAGTACGTTCATAGGCTGGATATACCCATGGCCCTTCTTGGCATACCTTGTGTTTCTTCTCCCTTTGGGCATCCTGAATACCACATTACCTGTGGACTCAGTAGCACCTTTGCTCCTTGACACAGTAGCAAACACATCAGAAGCTGCTATTCTCTCCTGCCTAGATGCTATAGCCTTAGTTATTTCTCCCTGGCTTACTTCTGAGCTATGAATCTTGTAGCTGCCTATGTCAGGAAACTCCTGCTTATGCACAGGATCAGGAAGGTTAGCAGCTGTTCTGTATTGCAGGGTCACAAGTAGACTTCACTCATTATCTCTCTCTTGCCCCATTCCCCTCCTCAAAGCAAGTTCTTGCCATTTTACAACAGGATAGCTTACTGCCAGGGACATTCTTGCCCACCCATCTAGGAAGGTGTTGCCCACCCGCTGAAAGAAAGCATGCGTGAAAATTTGACTTGGACTGAGGCACCATCATAACAAGAAAGAAGTCTGCTTACCTGTAAGATTTTACACCTGTCAGAAAGGCAGTCCATATCCTCACAAGGCTGGTACATCCCCAGGGTAACGCAGTTTAACAAAATCACCATCATGCTGACACACTCAAACCAGGTGGAAAAGAGTCAAGGAAACCTTCTGTAAAAGCATCATGGCTGAGATAAGCTTGCTCTAGACTTGGGGTGACAAAATAGGAAGATTAAGGGAAATAACTGCTGGTAGGCTGATGTATTACATTCTTACGTTTTTTTCCCCTTAGTTCCTCACTACTCCACTCCTGGATTAAACCAAAACTCTTTTGAAAAGGGGAAAGCAGAGGTAGCACAAAAGCCTAAGGTATTTACACAAGTCAAATCATTGCCACAGTTAAACACATGCTCACTCCTCTCCTGTTGGTTTGCCGAGTCCCTTCCCTCGTTGGTTTACTGAATTTTCCAAATACATGGAAGAGACTTTCCATGGTAGCCTAAACTCAAATGTAGCAGAGACTTCCATGATCTAGGAATCTAAATCAAAATGGACAGCTAGATCTCTATGTGAGCCTAGCAATTACTGCCCTTCTGGGAAGGGAGTACAACACAAGGCTAGAAGTCTCCCTCTTCCCTTCTGAGAGGAATTGGAGATAAAGAGTTGCCATATTGGACCAGGTCAATGGTCCATCTAATCTGTTATTCTGCTTCCAGCAGCAACCCATGCTGGATAAAACTCCACAATGTGCCTAATTAAGTTATTCAACAACCATAGGGGGAAATTGCATTTCTGACCCCAGCTAGTCATCTGTTTATGCCCTAAAGCATTAGGATTGATAGCCCTTATAATTGTTTTCTCAACTATACTGCTGTCCCTACAGATGCTTTGCTTATTTATTTGAATCCTTTGTTGATAATCTTACTAAAATATCTGCTTCAGTAATAGTTGGCAGCCATAAGCTACATTGGCTAATTATACTTTACATTAAAAATTGTTTCCTCCTATTTATTTTTAATGTGTTGCCTTTTAATTTCATCAAGTGCCACTTCATTTATATATTACAGAAGAGGATAAAAATGGTGGTTTTGTGTGACCTTCTCTGTGCTCTCCACACCCTCTACCTGCCTGCTCTTCACCATCCCCTCTCCTCCCGAAGGAGTCTTAAGACCTGACACACACTTATCCAAGAACTCGTTTACAGTATTTTAGCTCTAAAAGTGGTCACGATGCTGTGATATCCTTCCAGCATTTGCACTGCAAAGCAATGATGTAGATCTAACAAGAATGGACCTCCAACCTCTGGCAGAACCATCCTTCTTGGGTATTTTAACACACCTCACAAACATAGCTGCTCGGTTTCCATGTTCAGAAAAAACTTTTTTTTTTTTTTTTTAAATTTAAAATAACAGAGCCAAGAAGTTATCCATTTAAAATACAACCCACTGAGTGCACCCATTTTCAGTCCTTGCCAAACTGAATCCACAACAGTGGCCTGTATCTCCGGTCACTTCTGAAAGAAACTCAACATCTATGGTTTGTTCTGAGCAGCTCTTCCATACTCATTCTCTGACAGCGATTCATGACTAACCTGCACAATCTGATCTAGAAGATTATTAATTCTTTCTCTTCTCCACCTGTTTTTTGGTGAGCTACCTTCAGTTGCAAAATCAGACAAGAGCAGGGCACCAGCTCTACTGTGCCAATCATACTATTGGGTGATTTCAAGAACGCGTTATCACTATCCCTCACTAAGATGATCCCAAGTGCTGTACAAAGTAACACACATCTAGCCCACCCTTGATGTAGGCTTCAAAACTAGAAGCCTTTTCCAAGAGGAATACACCAAAAGGGCACAAATAAAATGTTTGCCCTCAGCGGTCTTGTTATGGGTTATTGTGGCACGGTTTCTTTGGTAGTGGGGGAGGGGGCTGCAGGGGTGGCTCCTGTAAGAAGCTGCTAGAACCTCCCCCAGCTCCAAGCGGGACCTGCCTCTGGCCCAGGCCGAGCCCATCAGTGACAGTGGTAGCACCTCTGGGAGAACAGATTGAAGAAGGGGAACCTGCAGTGGGGAGTGGGATTGGAACGTGAGAGGAACCCCTCTGCAGATCCCGAGGTCAGTGAAGAAGGAGGGGGAGGAGGGGCGCCTGAGGAGGCTGATGGCCCTGCAGCCCATGGGGAGACGGCAGGCTGTCCCCCTGCAGTCCAGGGAGGTCCATGGTGGAGCAGAGGCTCGCCAAGATGGNGAAGTTGGTGAAGGACTGTCTCCCGTGGGAGGGACCCCACGGTGGAGCAGGGGACGAGTGAGGAATCTTCCCCCTGAGGAAAGGAGCGGCAGAGACGATGTGTGGCGAGCTGACTCAACCCCCATCCCCTGTTCCCCTGCGCCGCCGGGGGGAGGAGGGAGAGAGAACCGGGAATGGAGCTGAGCTGGGAAGGCGGGAGGGGTGGGGGGAGGTGTTCTGATGTTTGGTTTCACTTCCCAATATCCTTGGTTTTTATTTGATTTGTAGTAAGTTAAATTGATTTTGTTTCTTCCCCAAGTTGAGCCTGTCTTTTGCCCGTGACCATAAGTGGGGAGTGATCCCTCCCAGTCCTTGTCTCAACCCACAAGCCTGCCCTTGGATTTTCTCCTCATCCCAACGTGGCCAGTGGCAGGGGTGGGGGGTGAGTGAGCAGCTTCGTGGTGCTTTGTTACCAGCTGGGCTGAAACCAAAACCATGACAGGTCTACACAACACAACTTCAGCTTTCCACCTTTCTCTCTTACGTGTTTCTTTAATGATCTGATCCAAAGCCCAGGAAAGAAATTGGAGAGGTTTCCATTAGCTCCCACAGGCTTTACAGATAAGACCGCAATTCTCTTCTGGACTTTTCAAAATCTGTTCAGGATCATCTTTCACAGAATTACAGAACCACGGAACTGTTAAGGTTGGAAGAGGCTTCTGGAGGTCATCTTTTCCAACCCCCCTGCTCAAAGTAGCATCAACTACAGCAGATTACTCAGGGTCAATTCCAGTTGGGTTTTGAGTATCTCCAAGGATAGAGACACCAGAACTTCTCTGGGCAACCTGCTCCAGTGTCTGACTATCTACACAGTGTTTTCTTACATATAAATAGGATATTCCATGTTTCAGGCTGTGCCCATTACCTCTTGCCCTGTCACTGGGCACCACTGAGCAGTCTGTCTCCTTTACTTCTCCCTTCAGGTATTTATACACATGGATAAGATCCCCCTGAGCCTTCTCTTCTCCACGCTGAGCCATCCCAGCTCTCTCAGCCTCTCCATTTTGCAGCAGGTGCTTTGACAGCTACCAGCAAAGCCCTGACAGGGGGAATCAGTGCTGAATGATAATCTTCAAGAGGCCAAAAGAGTTTTGGTGTGGGCTGAGCCAATGGCTGCAAAAGTCCCTCTCCCTGGGCATAAGGCAGTCAGGAGTGGTACAGACAGAGCCAGTGCTTAGAACAGCCCCAGATGAAGTTAATACACAGAAAATGAAAAGCAGACATTGTTTTAAAAGCCAAGGTTTTTTTCTTCAGCAAATATCCAGAAAACATGACACAAGAGACCCAGAGGCAGGGACTACTACTCTCCAACTGCAGCCAAACTCAGGGAATTCAGAGGCTTCTTTCATACAGATCTACACTTTTGTGCACGTGCTTCGGCAGCAGCAACACATGAGCGGTCAGGATGCTCCCGTGCTCCTTTTGCAGTGCCCCCTGCCCCAGGCCATGCAGACCATGGCAGGGTGCCTTCAGGCAGCCAGCGAGACCCCAGAGCACAAGACCTGGCCAGCCACGGTGAACACTCCCAAAAACATTGCAATTTAGGCCAGATGTGCAAGGCCCTCATCTTCTTGCTCAAAAAGCTGTGGTTGGCTGCACTCGATTTCTCCTCCCCTGCTTTTTGGACACCAGCTCTCTGAAAGTTTGCCAGCATTGTTCAGGCTTCCTGATGATGCTGCTGAATTGCTGGCTGCTCCCGAGCTATTAAAATGACATTAGGAAAAGCTGCCGTCCCATGGCTTTCCTTTCAGAACAGGCAGGGAACCTGAAAAGGCACATCCAGCCTGCAGCAGAGAGAGGAAGAAAGCGTGAAGAGAAAACCAGAGCATCTCCTGCACCAAGTCGGGAGGGGTTGCTGCCTGCTTGGGTCGGTGGAGGGGGTAATTAGAAGTACCTGCTGCCTTCAATGTGTCACCGCTGTCAACCACAGCGACTGCCTCCCATCACCACAGCAACAGCCTGGAGCCAGGTTTATCATCTTTCTTTTGGTGATGCCTCCCCCTCCCCGCATCTTTCACTCCCTCCTTTTCCCTGTGCTTGAGCCTGTAATTAATTTCAGCTACTGACAAAGCCGGTCTTCACAATCTGCATCATTCAGTCAGAAGTTTCATTATTAATTAACTTCTTTCAAAGTTCTAATCTCCTAAACACAAGTGAACCCATGCACCTGCTCTCCCCCATATCCCAGCCCTTCCTCACCACTGCTCTCCCTTCCCATGGCCCCACTCCCAACACCTTTCCCAGCAAGATCTGGGACCTCCAACAGGTTTTGGAAACTAAAAGAAGACCCAGGCATTTCTGCCCATGGTGAGCTTCTCTCTCTTGGTCACCACAAGGTGCTCCAGAGGAAGGTGCCAGAAAACCCACAGCAATCCACTATGTAATAATTTGCCCTTAAAGGGAGTTTTTTTCCCCTAATGGTGACAGTTCACAGTTGATTCAAGCCTTTACAGATAAAGGCGTTATGGCACTCACTTAAAAAAGGAAAAACAGCAAAGGAGAAAGGTTTCCTGACCCCTTTAACTATGGGCTATTCTCATTATCCACATAACTCTCCTTCTTGTAAAAGTCCTGTTAAGCTCTTGGCTTCAGCACCGTCTTGTGGCATCAGGATCCATATCTAGGTTAATTATGTTTGGCCTAAAACACATTTTCCTGTACTGGTTCTATAGCTGGTGCCTGCTTATGGCAGCGACACTTTGCTTTGCTGATAGGTGCCATCCTTGTTCCTCCACACCCTGAGCAGGGCCTGGCCAGCTGCTGGCCACAGGCAGCCACTGTGTATCCATCGACCCTCCATCATGTTTTCCAAGGGACACGGCAAGTCCAGGATGGGAAATGACTCAAGGGGGACATGCATCACCAGCACACACTGAGAAAGAACCATCATCTACCCCAAACCATCTGGGATGGAGTCAGTGCCGAAAGCCACAAGTTACAGGACACTTAAGGAGATCTACAGGTGTCTCTGGGAGCTGGAGGTGTTGCAGTAGTGCTCGATAACAAGACTGTATAATGCAAGATGATGTTAGAAACAGGTGATGGGGTACAGGCAAAGCTTTTGGGCTCAATTCCTGAATGACAAATAGCAGAAACAAGGTATGTTGTAGTGGAGCTGTAAATAGCTTGCACCTGGAAAACTAGGTACCACTTCATGTCCTTGGGATCAGCCTCAATCTCTGCTTTTTATCACTGACAAAAATACACCAGAGCAAAACAAAACAACACTTTGAGATCTCCTCTCCTCTTCCTCCTTCATCATCAGCTGAAGAGTACGTACACCAGGCACAAAGAGCTCCCCAGTGGCTAGTGCTCCTAACAGCACAGAAAATATGTAAGCTTTACAAGCATGACAATCCCTCAGTCTTTCCTGTCAACATCTCCAAACCCCTCCTAGGATGTGCCTTGTGCCAATTCAATTCTTGAATATCTCAGGCCTGTTTAACCTACAGTAGAAATGCCTTGGCTACAAAGCGCTTCCAGCAAGGGGGAAAAAAGCCAGCCCTGGGGTGTAGCTGGTCACGGCAGCACCTGTTCCTGCCCCAAAACAGAGAGAAGAGCCTGCTGCAGTAGAGCAGTTCAGTGACTGAACTGCAAACACGGAGCCCCATGCAATGCATCCCAAACACCGGCCACCCATGCACACAACTCCTTGTAGCCTCCCACCTCGGAGCCATGCCAGGCAGGCACAGCTGCAGGCAGTCTGAAGGTGAGACATCACCTTTGCATCATCACTCCTCCCTGCTCCCCCCTTGGGCTCCTCTCCACCCACCTCTCATCCCACCATGCTTCCCACTAGCTAAATGGCTGCACCCTGTGATTCCAGTTTGCCCTGATTGCATTTTCTTCCCCTCCTTTTGAAATAAGTTAAGGACAGTGCTGTGTTCCTCCCCCTGCTTTGGGACCCTCCTGCAAAAAGCCGGTAGGATGCTGTAACTGGAGCAGGACAGATGTTTCATTTATAATGGAAGGAGTGATGTGTGTTGTGAAGGTCAGAGAAACAAGTAGCTCTAGGGAAAGAACTGCATATTTTCTCTGTCCCTCATTGCTGCTGGCTTTTGCAGATGCCCTTACAGGTGAGTTTTTCCCCACCACCACTTTTTTCTTACCACCACTCACTTTTTTTTTCCTTTCTATGCTGATGCACAGGAGTTTCGTGGTCTTTTTCTACAAAACAAGCTGACAGAAGCAACAGGGTGCTTTCTCTTCAGCCTCAATCAGCTAAGCTAACCCACTAGAAAAAGTTGAATGTAACACCTGATGTTCACTCAAAGGAAAATACATCTCAAAATGTTTTTGTGTTCAAATAGATCAAAACAATCAAAACGTTTCTCAGAACAAAAAGCTTTAAAAATCCTATTTTGGAAAGGCTGAAACATTTCTTCTTTGTCTTTTTTAGTGCAAAGAAATGTTGAAACATTACAGAAAAAAAAGGTTGTTTTTTGACCTTAGAACTCTCTTTTTTTGTGTTCTGAGTCAATTGGAAATTAAATGCCACAATAGCCCGCATTGCAATGCTGGGATTTCTTGGTGGTCAAGCTAATGAGGGCAATTTATAAAGCCTTTTCACAAGCCCTCAAGGTCAACGTGCTCTAGGTGTTCCCATGTCATGTAATCTCTTGTACATGTTTGCTTCCGTCACATCATCATTTATACTCTCTTCTCATGAAAGAGGAGCACCTGAACTTTAGACAGCCAATATATGCATCGCTAAGGTCTTCAAGTCTTTCACGATATTGATGCCAAGGAAAGGATTGCATTACTGCCAAACACGGTGGGACTGTTACATTGATTTGAGAGGCACTAGGGAAGACTTACACAACTGGTGATGGTGTTACTGGGAGGCAGACAAGAAACTACAGAAAAGGGAGGCAGAGAGATTTTAAATGCTTGGCAATACTTCATGTTTCTGCCCTTTGGAAGGGACATCAAGAAAAGATTGATTAGAAAAGAAAAAGACTCAGTCATATTCATATTAAATCAGATAAACACCAATAAAACAAAGCACCATAGGTCAGCCTCTCTGTTTGGTCCAATTTCCCAGGACTGCTCAGAAAGCAGTCCTGTATCAAGCCACACAGCTTTTTAGCTGTATAGCTCTAATTCAGATTTAGCTTAGATACTAATGAGAACTAGGTCAGTTGTATCTTGTACACGACATCATATCCCCCTGCAGAGTCAGGCAAGCATTCAAGATGGCTTTTGGAAAGTTGTTTTCGTTGTTGTTTTTTTATCACAGAAACAAAATTAAGCAAATCTCTCATTCCTTAAAACTCTTTCCATAGTGATTTATTCAGACCTGCTAATTGCATACATTAAACTCTCAAGTCCAGTAAAAGCAAAACTAATAGAAAGAAGTTTAACCTCTGGCAGAAAAAACATACGATGGGAATTAAGAGGCTAAGAAGGAATCTGAAGAGCAAATAGACAGAGGTATTAACGCAATAAGACAAGTCTTCAGATATTGCGGAAATAGGAAGCCAGCAAGAGAGCTCTGACCTAGTGTAGGGCCACAACAGGCCACAGAAGGCCTCTAATCAAATAGGAGGCTGCAGAGAGAAATCAAGGCTTCTTTATGATGCTCTTCACCACAACAACCACAGGAGAGCCCATCCGTCCTAAAGCCAGCGCGAGTTATGCCAAGAATTCTGGCTGGCTGGCTGTCACACCACCTGGACCAATATACATTGGTCTTCTAAAGCAACCTGGTGTTTTCTTCAGAAGAGGTATGCAGATCCCAGTGCTAATTATGCAAATATCTCACAGATACCATGCATCTTCATCCATGCTGCTACACAGCCCTACTATTAATGATTACCTCCTGCCCATAGCAGCTGGGCCCCAGAGCTTCTCTACTGATAATGACCCACCTCCAAATTGCATCTAGCTTTCCGGGTGCAACAGAGCATCTGTTTAACAGTGTGTAACATCCCTACAAAGCTGTTTACTATAGGAAGCATGAAAAAAATATAGTATCTAGAAAAAAAAGCGCACACCCAAGAATCTTTTTTTAGGTCAGAAGAAAGTAATTACCCAAATTTAAACTTGAACAGGGTATTAGAGGTAATGACTGTTCCTAGAGAAAGAGCTTTTTAATATCCTCAGATGGCTGGGACTGTGGCTGCATTTGTTACTTGCCAGCAAAGCAATACTCCACCATGCTGTGGGATCAGTTCAGGACTGACTTGAGGAATAGCACCTCCTGCTGACTCCCAAATGGTGCCTCCTGCAGCATTCTGGCTCTGCCTTAGAGACTGCCATCCAAAACCTGACCTGGCTTCACATTAGGAGCTTCAACAAGGTCACAGCATGAGGTGATATGACTGCAACTTGGAACATGGTTATGCTATGTGACAGTTGAAAGAATTTTGCTCTAAAATCTCCTAGTCAAAGTGGCAAGTTCAGCAGCTGCTTCCTGCTGCAGATGGAGCTGTAGGGGTAACAGACACCAGGGAAGGACCACCAAAGGAAACTCCCTGAACCACAAAACTGGGAACCAAACTGTAAAGCTCTTGCTGCTTACTTATATTTCACTTTATGGAGGCAATTCCCCACTGATAACAGTGGCAAAGTAGGGATCTTACAAGAGTTAGTCTTCGGTTTTGCACTCAGTTGGACCTCTGCTCTAGAGAAGACCTGAACTTGGCAGGCCAAGGCAGGAAGGCATCTGTAGTCCAGGAGTGATTTGAATTAGCGATGTGCTCCAGACAAACAAAATCTGAATTTGAAGGGGCAGCTGAATGCCCTGATACAGGGCCCTCCATCATGCATGACCCCAGTAAGTGAAAAGAGGCTGGCAGAGTCACCATTCTCAAACCAGAGCCTGAGCCACAGGGGGCAGGGTGGGGACTGGCTTCTTGTCTGATTTTATCTGGATGTGGTCAAGCTTACTTGGTAGAAATTTCCTTCCAAAGTGTAAAAACATGAAGTGCTTTGCAAGAAAAATAAGAATCTCTGCAAATCCTCCCTCTGCTTCCATGCTTCATTGCCATGTCTCTCAGAAACACCATACAAAGTTGTGTAAGTCGTACCCAGCACCTGTCAAACTGATATAACAGTCCTGCCACGTTTGGCAGTAGTGCAGTCCTTTCTTCGGCCTTTATATCATGATAGATTTGAATGGGGTCCTTATCTTGGATGGGTCCACTTGACCCAAATAAATACAGCACTATAATAGCAGTGTCTGCGTGACTCAACTTCAAGAAAGGGAAAAGGAAAGAACTAGCGAGGATGGATTTGGGAGGGCAGGGAAAAGCAAGAGAATTTTAAAAAAATGGAAAGCATTACTTTTTCCCCTCCTTACTGCTCCTAATGTTTTCTGGTTTGTTTTCAGTTTTTTCTTCTGCCTTGGCCTCTTTCTCTTTTGCTTTCTAGAGCTCTCCTTCCCCCACTCTAGTGGAAAGAAATGCTTAAGTGTTTGGAATCAAACAGCATAGAGAGGAACAAATGTTTCTTCAGGAACCAGGAACAAAGGACGAGGTTTTGGAAGACATACAGGCCCTCGAGGATGCACAAGAACATTTTGTGGGACCTTTTACAGCATACAGATCCCTGCTTCCCATTGATTTTGGCAAGACCACATTGTGCCCCTCAACCCTACCAGATGAGCTCTCTGGTAGACCACAAATGCAAACAGGTGACAGGGGGGCACACACGAAGGGGGGAAAGTTGGCTGCAAAGTGCCAAAGTCTAAAGCTTCCTTCCATTTCCAGCACAACTTTCACCTTCCCAGTAAAGGGATGTCTTCTCATTTTACTTCCTGGTACTTTTTAGGTGTGGGTTTTGACCTCTTGTGGATTTTAGGCTTAGTGGGCCTTGGGAAACAGTCTGTGGGTCACAAAAGATATTCCAATGAACCTCCTGAAACAGGTGCTATGCAGCTGCCTGTCACTGCCCAGGCTTGGAGGGCTGGGGGTCACCTCCCCAGGACTACAGCACAGACACATGGAGGAGATAGATGTGGGTCCTGGGTGTTGCTTTTGAGGGTTGTTTTTCTCCCCTACTACTTTACAGCAAATACAGAGGGATGGTGGAAACACCTGTCTTTGAATAAGAAGCCATTTCCCTGGAGAGGAAAACAGGTAGTAGAAGCCTCACCAGCACTGAAGGTCTAAAGCCCACACACTCACTGTCTTCCCATTCCTGCTCCTTTCTCTTGCACTGGCCTCTCTGTTCATCAGTTTTCTAGTCTGTCCTAGTTTTCAGATGTTACAGATTGCTTTTTCCCACTCTGCAACTTCCCACCTATCTCTGGCAAAGGTCGCATGAGTCCAAGCTGAGCTCAGAGAGACACACAACTCAAACATGTCTGAAGGGAGCGCAGGGCACCTTTGATAAAAGGCTGTCTGACCTTGCAGGAGGAACGTGAGGATGATGATGAAAGCACAAAGGACAGATTATAGACCTTCTCACAGTTTAAAAGGTGTTTGTGTCCTTCTGCACAGCGGCTCTGCTCTCTGCAGGTGCCAGGGCAGTATCCTGTACCCCGGCACATCACTTGGTGAAGGATGTGGAAGTGAGCACCTTGCTCCTCCAGACAGCCAGTTTCCAAGGCTAACTGACCTTAGAGGCTACTCTGACTCCAGTAGCAGTCCTGAATTAGTAAAAGGCAGAAAGACAGGTTAAGGCCACTTTGCTTTCACTGGATACAGCATCACTAAGTCATATGCTTGGTGCTTAGCTTAGCAGGCTTTTCTGACAACTGCTTCAGTACAGCAAAAGTCATGCGGTGACAAAGTTTTGCAGCAAAGTAAATAAAGATTAATACAGAAGTGTAGGGAGTGCTTGGTAGTCAGTCAGAAGAAGTTACATACAGTCGAAGCAAAACACAGGGCAATAATAAAGAGAGCTGGGTATGAACTCTTGTCATTTGTTTCATTATTGGCTGTAATTAAATAAAACTCACAATTTTCAGAGTTTCAAGATGCCACCACCCCCTACTTTGAACGCACATTTTTCCCCTCCCTGTTTTTGATTTTTTTGAAGGCATGTAAGCTGGCCTCTTTGCCCTGGTTCCCAGAGGGTATGCTGGAAGAACTGGCACCAATGGCCTGCAGGACACATGCCTGGAGGAAGGGCTGACTGCAAATGACTGAGCCAATCTGTCTCAGCAGATAACTGGAGGCTAGGAGCTCCAGCCAGCACACAGGCTCGCAGCAGCTGCTGGAACCTCCTCGAAGACACAAATGGGCTATGGGTGGCCTCCTAATGTGTACATGTGACAGAGGTACCTGTGAGGGGTGGGAGAGATGCTCATTATCTAAGCTTCTCATCTGAGGAGACGGGACCCTGTGGTAGATGAGCAGATGTGCCAGTACTCCCCTTGCACATCGGCTCTCTTTCTCTTCCTTCCCTCCTCTTATATCCTACAACAAAGAGCACTCAGTGAAAATGAGATAATTTAAACCATCTAGCACGTCCTTCGAAACACCACGTAAACTTTTACTAATTTCCACAACTACCTCTTCAGGTACATAAGTACTTCCCCTTCATTACCGATAAGAAAGCAAGCAGGAGAGGAGCAGGTTTTTCCAAAGTGGCCCATGACTGGGGTTCTCCAATACATGATCTTAGAGCCTGGTTTTCAGGAGTGTGTAATACTTGTCATTTCTAACATGGCCAACAAGAATTGTGAAGCTCCAAGCCTCCAGGCATCTCGCTCCCACTGCCTCAAGTTGGATGGCCAAAGATCAGAGTCCCCTTTAGAAAAAACATTTACCCAGAGATCACACAGTAAGTCACTGCCTAGGACTGCATTAAAATTCAGGTGTTCCTGACACCCAGTACATATTCACTAAACCCCTCAGCTTTCTGGCTAGCTGACAGATTGCACCATGCCAGGGAAAGGAGCCAACATGACTCATGCTCAATCACTACGATGCCGACAGTATTGAGTGCTCGTTTAGGGGGGGTTAAATGCTGTGAACGTGCTAAGCATTATCAATATTAAAATATTATTAGTATTATTTATGAGGTATCTCCACGTGTCCTAGATGACACTAGCCAAGATCAAATTCAAATTTTCCAAAATGTTACATAAACATGCGGTAAAACACACTGCCTGCTCCAAAGAGTTTTTAATCTAACCGAACAAGACAGGCTAACGATGCGTTGCGATCTCTGCTTTGCACACAAGAAGCCAGAGCACAGAGAAACAAGCTGATTTACCCAAGGGCAGATAGGAGACATGGGGCACAGCTGGGAACTGAGCAAGGGTCTCCCAATTTGTTCTCCAGCATCTTTGACTTAAGATCATTCTCCATCTCAACTACAACTGCATTTGATGAGGACAGGGCCCACAGGGAGAATGGTTCTCCCATAAATCTTTCCTGAGAACAATGGAAAAAGTGTCCAGGTTACACTTTATAGAGGCAAGTAATGTACCGCATATAGATTACTGTAAATGTAGGGCTCCCTGCACCCATTCAGAGAGATCTCTGGCTGTTCAGGCATGCAGTGCACAGACAGGCAGGAGCCAGTAGACCTATGCTCTCTACCTCCATCTTCCACCAGTACCTTCATTAGGATCTCAAGATAAAATTCAGCCCACAGTTATGACAGTGTAACAGTAAGTCCAGTCTAATACCCACACATCTTTTTTTCCAATCTACCAAAGAATTTGCTACCTTACAAAGGCGCTCCAGGTCCCTTCAATAAAAGCGTGCTATGTACACACAAATTAGCGACGCATTTGACTGCATAACAACCAGCTCCAAAAAAGGCAGTTCCTACACAGCAAGTTGCTAATAGCACAGGCTACCTAAAGCCTTCATCATCAGTACAGCCTAGTTCACCTACCTCTTTGATGTCTTTCTGCCTGTTGTATTCATCACCTCTTCAGATTTAGGACTAGTAGTACATTGCTGTTACCACATTCATATTCCTGTGACCTATTTGCTTTCATATAGATTCAACTTCACACTCAATTTATTCTGGAGTTTTTGACAGCCTCTGGAAATACATGCCTCTTCCTCTTATTTACAGCCTAACTTATTTTTCCCTGTACAGTTCCAGTCAGAAACTATGGATGTGCATTAGCCTCATTTCATTTTGGACATACTGGTTACAGCCTAGTTCATTGCCCCATCCTTTCCAGACATGCCAACTATTTCCCTCTCTCTTTCCAGAGTCTCTTATGAGCCTATTGGTTTTGTTTTAATTTTTAACAACCATTCCCAATTCTGTGTGCCTCTGCAGGAGCTGCTCCTTTATTGGATTATTCTTCACTGCCTCACAGCCATTCATCTTCCATCATGTTAATTACTGACCACCAAAGGATCACTTGCATTTCCATTGTCCCATGCAGGTTTCATTGCCTTCTCAACTAGCCAGCTATCCTCAGATTCCTCCCCCCTCTCCACAGTACGTACATTGTTTAAATACTGCCCACTTAACTACCTCATTTCCAGCAGCCTACTTCCCTTTTGCTCATAGCAATAAAGTGACTTTACCATAAAGATGGAATAAAGATGAGTGGTTAGCTGGCATATAGGTAGTACAAAATGTTGGTGAGCAGAGTAAAAAACCCAGCTGTCTTCCCCTGCCCCAGAGGTGGCAGCAACCTGCAGAGGTCCACCACAGGGAAGGCTGCATCATGATGCAGACATTTCACCTCTGAAACCCCCTGGATCAGTAGATCACCAAGCCAAAGAGAGACACCAAGTTACCGATAACCTGCCCAGCTCAGCAAGATGACACATTGGCAATAGTGGGCAACAGTGACCAGATATACATGAGAAATTCATTCTTTGTGGATTAGGATGGCCGCTTCGTGCCCAGCACAGCCCTGCCAAGGGCCTGTCAGGAGCAGTAGCTTCATATGCTGTTCTCGGAGATAACAGCAGCTACTACTAGACTCAGGATACCTGCAGTTGGCAGACCCATCACCTTCTGCAAATTTCTTCTCCTACTCCTTATACACAGTGTATGCCTTTCCAAATAGATTTAGCAGTGACTTAAAGCTCACATCATCTCTACAGAATCTTTTCTTTCATCTGACAATGATTCTTCCTGTCCAGATACAATCAGACATGGAGCCAGCAGCGTACTAGAAAAGACTACCATAGAAGCTTTAGCTTTAGGCTTTCTTGCTAATTATCTACCCTTGTATTTCAAGAATTCTTTCCTACAGACTCTTATATCAGTGATACCAAGATGTACCATGACCACAGGCTCCTTCTCAGCTGTCTCTAATTTACTCACATACCTCATGGTATTTGACACCATTGTATCCAGTAGGCAAATTATCTTACAGGTCTCATGGCCATCACACATCCAGCTGTCTGCATGGCAGGCAACAGAATTATCTCCTCTCCCCATAACCTGTTTGCATATCACATCCACTCAGCTTATGCAGCCAATGTAGCAACTATCAAACGCAAACCAGAAACTGTCTGTGCTCCTGCACAAGCTGACATCTCTCAAACCCAGAATGCTACCTGGCTAGGAAAGCAACACAGATGCAAACTGACAGTACCAAGCACGTCTTCAGCAGCAGCAAGGTGCTACTGAGCTTGATGGGAGCTCTGGAGAGTTTGGAGTTGGAAGAAAAGAGTCCCTTCCTCTAGTTGCATGTCTAATACTCTGACCACATACATGTGCTTCTCCAAGCAGAAGACCACCACAGCCCTTGGCCTGTCCCACATCAGCTTACCTGTGGCAATTCAGCAATGACAGGACTTGACAAGGAACATGAGGAAAACACAGAAAAGAACAGTTTTCCTGGAGAGTCAGGAGGAAGAAAGAGGCCTGAGGGATGAGAAGTCATTGCTGTGACCTGTGCCTCAAGCATCCACCCATGTTGCTACCAGGACATGCATTGTTTTGCATGTCCATTCCCATGGAACATTGTGTTGCACAGGAAGGATGTCTAACTCGGACCGAGATAGACAAGGGACCAAAACTTTTTCCCTCAGGTAGCTGCAGTCACCACTCATCAAGGAGGAAAAGGGACAGTCCTGCCATAGCACATCTTTGGAAGAGGAAAAAACCCCTCTGTACCACCAGTTTTCTAGAAAAAAAAATTGTCATACCCATTCCTACAGCAGGAAGCTAAAGCAGGAGACGTGTGCACCTCCACAGCGTGTAAAGCACAGCCTCCTCTTAGGCACGCTTTGAGCACCCACTTAGCCTCACTGCATTTAAAGAACTTTCACGTTATTTACAACAGCAAGTGGAAGGAAAAGAAAAACAGAGCGTAGGTCAGGGTAGTAAAAGACAGCCTTGGTACGCCTGGAGGAGCCAGCCACTGAGGACCCGCAGTAAATATTAAAAAAACCCCAGCACAAAAGAGCTCCCATCACTTTCCCAGAAAGAACAGCCTGTCCCTAAAGCCAGCTCTTCTCCCAGCCCCTCTGCCATCAGGGAGGATGACAAATCACCAGCCAACAGCCAGGTGGCCGAGGTCCTGCGGCCCCATGGGGTGAGGGACCCTTGCCAGGCAGTGACCAGGGCAGCTGCAGTGTGCCTGGTCTGGAGCCAGCCACATGCTTGAACCCCTGCACACTGCACTGGGCTGATAAGGCATTTCTCCCCCGCCTTGCTCTCCACCCTTCCCACCCACCTGCCACTAAGACTGGGGAGAAGGGTACAGAGGAAAATTGCAAATATGCACCAATGTTTTGTGCGTGGTGACCCCTATTATAATTTTTTTTGTTGAAGTCCAGCTTCATTTCTCCAAGGTAATTAGTTCTAGCAATCCTTCAAATATACTTTTCGGCCTCACAGAGCCATAAATTTCCAAGTGACAATCGTCATGCTGGGTGGCACTGTCACATACAAAGCTCTTTGCTGGTCCTGTCTATCTCTCCATGCTTTAAGACCATTTCTGTGAAGCCTCCCCACACACACACACGCCCAATCCTTTCCTCCCCCATTAGCAGTCACACTTTTCTCTCACACTCCTCCTTTCAGCTTCCTGGATGCTGCCTGACAGGGTTTTGTTTGAAAGTGCATAAAAAAGAAACGATAGACTTGTTGGCCCTGTTATAGGCTGCTGCATGACAGCTTTTCAAAGGAAGTAAGCCTATGCATGTGTAACATATACAAGGATATAGGCCACATACACAGGACAATCATCAGCTGATAGAGGTCTTTCATTGGGAAAGGCACATATGTTCAGGTGTTTTGATAGTTTGTCTAGTGTTTTATTTCTTCACCTAGCATACGCAGGCTTTTTGATGACATATTGCACATGTTATTTTTAAATGGTCAAGTCCTCTATTTTAAGCCAGTCATACTTGTTCAGAAACTTAACCTTTCTTTTCAGGCAGCCTTTTCTTCCCATGTTTGAGAATTCCCCTATTTTTTCCAGTTAAACTTAATTTAAAAGAAAGGGAGCAATAAAAGAGATCATTATTCCCTATCCTCATTGCACTGAAACCCTGTGCTCTGCAGAAGGAGCTGCTGCGATCCTTTAGCACTTTTTCCCTTGCAACTACCACCATCAAGGTCCAAAACAAAGCCCCACACACTGCACAGACAAGGTCCCGAGTAAAGCAACCACCTTTCAACCCACAGCACAGAGACAGTGAACTTGTCCAAACACAGAGGAGACCTTGACAGTTTGAGGTGGGGCTAGACAACCATTTCCAGCTCCCCTTTCCAGACTCCATCAAATCTTGGCCACCACACCACTAATCTCAACAGCACATAAATTTGGGGATCTCTATTTAATTTGTTGCACAATACATAAAGAGGGAGTAGTGTGGACATGCTTGTATATGTTTGTCCGCTTGTTTGGGGAAGAGTGGAAC
This sequence comes from Pandion haliaetus, assembly GCA_013401275.1. Classification (NCBI taxonomy): domain Eukaryota; kingdom Metazoa; phylum Chordata; class Aves; order Accipitriformes; family Pandionidae; genus Pandion; species Pandion haliaetus. The sequence goes on along the minus strand of VYZV01016787.1, from coordinate 193,484 downwards.
TAAATCACTCCCTTTTCATGCAGTCACTGTGACCACTCTGGGTCGGGTTTTTTGCCTCTCATTTCTCATCCCAGAGCACTGTCCCAACCGACAGTTCCACCAGCAGGCTGGTGAGACACAGCATGAGACTGGGATAAAGCAACCAGGGCAGAGGAGAGCAGGAACCCATGAAACATGTCACTCCCAGGGAAACACAGCCAGTTTTGTACCTGATCCAGGGAGAAAGAATCACCCTTCCTTCCATAGGAAGGAGACTCCCACTTTCTAGCAATGCTCCTGCTTCCCTTCTAGTTGTGAAATTGATCAAAAAAGAGTAAAAAAAAGCAGTTTAGCATTGGAGAAGCTATCATGGGTCATCTTTTAGATGTTTAGAAACAGAGATGGTTCTTTCCAGCCCCAGTAGAGTGAGGCTGATGGCACATTACACACCTGACCCTAGCAAGGACAGAAAAACAGCTTCAGGAAAACAAATCTGAATTACCCAAGCCCTTCATAATGCTCTAAAGCACATTAGAAAGCAGCTGCACATGGTGGTGTGATGGAAAGGTTTTATTAACACAGAACCTGCATAACTCGATTGTAAGTTTTAATCCATTCCAAATCACATCAATGAAGCCTGTCTGCCTAATCACCATTCTACAGCTGGAATAGCAGAGGATGGTGGCTCAGCCTGAGGAAATAAACTGGGACAACTCCAGTGCTTACCACACAATGGCTCTCCAAAAATGTCCTGTATTTGTACCTGGGCAGGAATAGCTCATAACTCCATCAGTCAGTGGAGCTCTCCACCAATTTACGTATCTCAACACACAGTCCTGCAAACCTCTGCGGCACAGGGGCAGACACACATCCCGCTCAGCCCTTCTTGCTGGGGGGGGAACCTCCTGCAGAGGTATAGGGTGGAAAACACACTACAACCACTTCAGTCTTGCCAGTGTAACCCAACACTACATGTGGGACAAGACCACACAGCTGCAGTCAAAAGCAGAACTCGCATTTGTTATGGTCTATTTATTAGACCACTTGCAGATACACAATCATGTTTCCTGCAATGCAGAGAGAGCATTGGACATCCTTGACCTTGTCTTGAGACACATGCTGAAAACTGCACAAAAAACTACCTCTTAGCAGGTCACGCCCATGCAAGCTGGGCTCCTTGGGAATGTTTAAATGGAAGAGAAACACCAAGAACATGCTGCCTAGTAGGGAAGCCAGTTGGTAAGCCTGAAAGACCTTTCTCAACTCTAACGCAGGAGATACAAGACACAGGGGTTTTATCAATTACCACAGAAAAAGCTGGATGGATTTGGTGCTTGTGACAGCACGATGAAGAGACAAGCTAAAAATCCAGGGCAGGGCTTGCAAGACCAAATTCAATCACTCAGCTCTGTCACTTCTGATTTCAGATTAAAACTTCCACCTCTTCCTATAGCAGCACCTCCAGCTTGCCCAGCCCTATGCACAGGGTGGTGAAACATTTAGTTGTGGTTATAGGCTAAAGCCTAGGAAAAAGCTCTCCGTCAGGCTCCTTTTGCTGGTGTCCTGTGGACAGGATCTCTGTTCAAGCATTTCTGCTCTACCTGCCATGAGGTTACTCTGTTTCTACACTACACAATTATATTATGAAGGATCATTTATGAAGGTTCTCAGCAGTGGTATCATTTATTTGAAGATGATCAAATCTAGATTAAAAAAAACAGAAATGCAGATCCCTATCATGTTGCTGGATTTGTAGGGAGGGAGGAATTGTTTGTTTTTCACTGACCCTTTAAAACCAATGTTTTCCTGTCTGGATTAGAAAACATGCCACATCTGAGTAAAATTTAACTCAAATCTCCTTTCTGTTTTCTGTTGCTCTTCAAACAGAGAATTTCAGAGACTGCTTCACTGATGAGAAAAAAATGGATTTGGTTTATTTCAGGAGCGGAGGTTGTGCCTTGGTTCTCTCTGATATATGAAACATCCCTTGATTGTGTAAATGCATCCTGATGGTGTCTTTGTGTTCCTGTCACTCCTGATTTATGGGGGCCTTTTCTCTACTCAGAAGAAGAATTTGCATTTCAATTTCCATTACTTGTACCTCTCCCTGCAGCGCTCCAGCCCTGGAAGGGAGCTCGTGCGCTGCTTCCCCCCAGCTGCCCCACACTGCACCAGCATCAGGGAAGATACAGGAGTAGAGGTGGTACAGGCACTGCTCTATGGGAACAAGCTCACACTGCTGAGATCTCCAGTGAGATATATGTTTGCTTAGGCCCAACAAGGACCCTTGACATGTTTGGTCCTGTTTCTCACCCCTTCCTCCATGCTGTGATGGAAGGGGAATGCAGCAGCCCTGTGTCCTGCCTGGTTCCCAACACAGGCCCTCACTTGCTCACCCATTCTCCAAGAAACAGCAGCCAACAAGAGTGCAAGAAGGACCTGGATATGCTCAGGCTTGTCCCCCCACAGGTGACCCATCCCCATTCTTGCAGGGGTGGCAGAAGGATGAGCAGAAAGCCCTCCCTTGGGGACTCATCCCTGCCTTGCTTCCTGCGGGGTTGTCCCCGTTCTGACAACAGAAGCTTGCAAGCAGAGTCCTATCCAAAATCAACTGAGAGCATAGCAAATGTCTTGGACAGGTGGATTGAACAGGGGGCCAAAAGCTGCTCTCCTTCCTAGGCTTCATCCTTCCTTCTCCTGCAAACCCCAGTGGCCACAATAAGTTCCTGTGTCAGCCCAGGCTTTGCACTCCCAGCCACGCACTGCCTCTTCTCATTGTGCAGTCTGCATGGGCTGCCACAGGCAGCCCGAGCACAGTATAAACCCTCTGAGCCTGCATGAGGGGTGGGCTTGGAGCCAGCAACATGTGGGAAACCACATGGGCTGCATTGCAGACCCCGCTGTCCACCTCACAGCTAAACTTGTGCTTTGATGGATGTAGTTCATGTCTACCCCTGAAACATTACAAGCTTTGCAAGAAAAAAAAAGGGAAAAAGATAGCTTCAAAAACGGAGGAGGAGTTGCCAGGACACATCAAGCTCTAAAGATGTGAGTCGCAGAAATGCATTCTTCACAACTGTCAGCCCCGCAGCCGTTATCAAAACTGAACTCTGTTAAAAAAAAAAAGAGAGAAAAAAACTGAACCTTATTGAGTGTTTGTTTGGACATTAAGGCCATGGATTCCTAACAGGCTGTTGGAAGTCAAATGTCATGCCACGTGCCATAAGGCTCCATAGCTTCTTAATTTGCAATGGCCTGAAACAATATATTCAAAAAATACATTTTGCTTTGCCTGGTTTGAAGTACATTGTTTTGACCTAAGGGTTTTGACTATTGCCCATTATCATATTGACTTTTACATTATCATACAAAGCCAAAATGAAACATGCTGAGCTGATTAAAACATGCACATCATTTCCAGGGGGTGGAGGACTGACAATAAATTTATTCTGATTTCACTGAATCAGCAATTTCCCACTGAAACCAGTTCCAGGGCAGAGTTCTCCAGAAGCACCAGCCAGAACTCACACGCTGTCCCCAGTGTGCACCTGAGACACTACGCGTATATGGACAGCTTCAAACACACAACTTTAGTCCCTTTTTCTCCACTGAGCTCCTTTTTTCTTTGGCTTTCAGAGGTTTGTACCTTATTATGTTAGGCAGCGGCTACCCTATTTATCCAGCTCCCAGCTGGCTGCAGAGCAGCTTTCGTCAGTGGGTCTGAACTCACAAATGCTGACACAGAGATTATCTGCCCTGTGAAGAACAGTTTAACCAGATTAATCTGTAGGAGATCCCATCAGCCTCTTCCCTGCAGAGCCCTACAGCGAAGGACTGGCATAATCTCACAGCCTATGGCATGTGGCCCCCCCAGAAGGAAGCTATCCCATTCCCCAGGATGCCTAATCAATCCTGTTTTCCTCCCTTGGCTTGGCCCCTTTGCAGTGCTCGCCATCTCCTTTAGGGAAGGGCCACCCTGAAGGACACGAAGGGCTGGGGTGGCATAGGGCAGGAGACTGCACCCTCATTTTCCACACCCTGGAGCTGGCATTCCCTCAGCAACTCGTGCAGTTTCAGAGGAGACAGGAGCAGGAAAGATCAATCAAGTCACATCTTACACAGACTCTTAAATAAGGCAAGAATGTTTGACATTAGCATTTCTACTACTGGCTTTTTTTTTTTTTTCCCTTTTACTACCCCCCACCCTTCAAGGCTAGCTTTAAGCATCTCAAAATGGACTGATTTTAAAGGTGAGCTAGAAATCCTGGCAATGGATGGTGACTAATACACTATGAATGACAGAAACTTGGTGGAACACTAAAAAGAAAATGGGCTATTATAATACCTGGCTGCAAGTTATATAGAAAAGTGGGTTCAAGCCAAAGGGTTGGAGGAATAATGCAGTCTTTTAAATACCTCCATGGAGTTAACTCAAACCTTAAAACTCTTAAGGGGGAAAACTAAGTGCAGGAGATCATACCATCAACTCTTCATGAATTCATAAGCCCAGTTGTAATACATTTATAACCCCATGCTGCACATTTATCATTAGGGCTCTAGATAAAGACAACCGAGTGTGCAGCTTTGAAAGAAACAGTGGCACAATTTAAAGAAAAATAAGGTGAGGGAATTCACCTGTAAGCTGTCACAAAGAACACCACAGCTCCTCAGCACTTTAAACAATTGCTTCTTGGAACAGCTAATTCGAGCACCCACAAGCAAAAGCAGCTATTCCTGACTTCATTTTCAGTAACATGCAAGAACTAATTCAAGAAGTGCCAATATCCAAGCCCTTAAGTAATAGGGTTCACGACATAATTAAGTACAATGTCCTAGGAGGAGGCAGTGAAGAGATACACAAGTGACACTAGGTTTTAGGAAAGTGTTTAGAGCCCAACAAGAGTCATTCAGAAGGACATTAGTTTAGAGTAAAGAAAGCAAGTGCTGTACAGATGGTTTGAATAATATATAAGTGATGTGGGAAGGGAGCTCTTGGTAGGGTCACAGAATCTGCAGAGGATACAGGTTCTTTTGGGTAGGTCAAAACAGCCTCTCAAGACCAGAGAGGACTCTTAGGTACTGGAGTGAGACTTAACCAAGCGAGGCAGATGGCCAACACAATGATAAACAACACTGTGTCAATAAAAACAAAGTGATTATCTTAGAAAACCTGCATTAAAGCTGCGCCAAGTCAACTCACAGGATTTTGAGCAGCAACAGCCCTTGCAAGGGAGCTGGGGTCCCCGAATGCAGGTCAGTGCTCCTCAGCCAAGCACACTGCCATCAGGCAAGGCATCCAGCTGCAGAAGCACTGGGAGGAGGAAGGCCACAGATACTGGGCAGGACTGGCCACTTCAAGTTGTGATGGATTTTGCAGAACCTGAGTAGGTTCAGAGAAAGGCAACAGAAGTGATGGACAGCCTGGGAACACTGTCCTCTGCAAGGAGAGGGGAAACTTTGGGCTGGCTTCTGGTCCCTTTTAGCAAGGAAGTCCTCTTCCCCACTACAAGCACCAGTTATATTAGCAATACCCTTGATCCCTTCTAGGACTGTCACCACATTATGTTACTGTTTGAGATTTTTGATCTGCTGTTGCATAGTTCCTACATCTGCCGTAGAGCACACAAATATTTCATGACCTCTGACGTGTAAGAGTACATTTTTGGCAGCTCATTCTGGACTTAACAACACAGTGGCTCGTGATGCAGGGTGCTGGATAAGGCAACTCCAGCCATCACTTTTGGTCTCAAGCTCCTCTGAACAGGAAAATTGATAGAAGTGTATAAAATAACAAAAACAGTAACTGGGGAACTTCTGTGCTCCTGGTACAGGGCCAACAGGATACACAGTGGCATTAAAAAATGGCAAATCCAAGCCTGGCAGATGGGAAATACTGCCCACCCTTGCCATTTCAATATATGATTTAACAGCAGAACTTGCTGCCATAGGAAGGCAGCAAGACCAGGATCCCCACACCATTCAATACAGGACCAAGCAATCCATAGGGAAAACCATACCCAGAGTTATCATCGCTAGAGAGACTCAAAGCCCTAGCACTTACACCAATCTAACCCATACACGTGGGATTAATCCACACCTGCTTGCAGTGAGGTCTGGACACTTCCTCAGGAGGTGCTCCCTGCCGTGGTTAGTCACCAGCAGTTATTGCACTGCACCAGCCCAAGCTCAGCCATTCCTCTTTCAACTGAGCTGGGCGGCATTTATAAATCAAGGCAATCACATTTACTGCTTGATTCTTTGAAGTGCCTAAGCGTACAGGGTCATAGGTGGACAAGCAACAGGTCTCCAAGCTGGAGCATGGAGCAAGGCATCACGTAAGGGCAGCTGAGTCACAGCAGATGAAGGGAGAATCAACATTAACTTTTCTAATGCTCACTGAGGATGGGAGTTTGCTCTCATCATTTTGAGTCAGACCTTCACAGATCAGGCCAAGCAAACCCCGCTTGACACCTCATTTTCAATTTATAAAAATAATTGTTTGTATTAGTACAGCTGCTATGATTCATCCTAGTTAATACCCCAGGAGGGAGCAACACCTTTCAGAGAGCTGTCACCTTCCACACCAGTCACTGTCAGAGAGGCCAGACCAATAATTCAGACTTAGCCCAGCACTAGAAGGGCCCAACATTCTTATCCTCTTCACATCAAGCTTCTGCTGTACAATAAGCAAGCAGAGGAATGTTTGCTTAGCTCAGTGTCCAGGGAAAACGCAGCTACAAGATTGTATTGCACTGGGATGCTGCAGTGACACAAGCCAGTTTCAGGATCGGTAGACTGCTTTGCCAGCCATTTTTTTTTTTTTTGCAATATTTTATCTAGCTCGGTTAGCATGAGTGCCAAATGCCCAAGCCTTCTCTGAGCTCCAAGCTCCATTTCAGTCATGGCACTTGACCATCTTTTCTTTGTGGATTGCCAGCCCATCCAAACAGTGCTCCCAATCCCTAATTAATTTGCCCCTCATTTCCTTATCATTGAAAAAGCATACGCATGCAGGATTGCATCTTACACATGTGTATTATGAGCAGCTAGAGCACGTGTCACTTCCTTTCAATACAAGATTGGTCTAAATCTCAGTAACATCGCTCCCTGCCTGCTGCTGCTTTTCACTGCTCCCAGGATATTGTTTATTCCTTCTCACATCCCTCAGGGTATTCCTCATCTCTTGTTCCTTTTGCAGCACTTCCCACTCCCTTCCACCCAGCTCCCCTGCCCCACTGTCGCGATTCCAGATTTCTTCTCTTCCGTTACTCTCCTGCCACCTTGCTAGATGTCTCTACCCCCTGCACATTCCCACCTTTGCCCTGACATATTCTCACTTTGCAATACTCCCTCTTCTCAGGAAAGCAGGGAGGGGGGAAATGCCACCTCTCATTTTTATATACAGCATAAACCCAGCCTGTTTTTAGATCAAGCCCTGGCAGAACCAGAGCACTGGAGCTGCCTGGGATAGCTAATGATCTCATCTTCTGCAAACCATGAGCTTTTCTCTTGGCTCGTTCTCCTTGACCTTAGCACAGCCTTAAATATTGAGCTGCTGCATCCTCCTGGAATTCAGCATTGACATCTCTTGCTCCTGCCCAGCTTCTCCTTGTCTGTGATACAACTGCTCTCCCTCCTTCTGTAGCATTATCTCCATATGTGCTCTTGCCCGCTGTGGCCTTCTGACCCCCTTTTTTTAAAGCAAAACCATAAGTGGTCCCTCCTGGACTGCAGCAATACCTGGAAACTGCTGCCATCACGGATGGGGGTGCTCCCAGACTTTACCACTCCTGACAATAGCACCCAGTAAAGTCTAGGACACTCTAAGACTTGAGGTTTAACTACAGCCAAGGAAACAGTGATAGGACTTCCAGTCTGGCTGACTGGTAATTGCCATATTCCTTAATTTTGTGCTTCTCTCCCTAGAAATACAAGCATGAGCAGTGGCAGAGGCACACGCAGCAGCCAGGCCTTTTCTCTAGGCTCCAACTAGAAGGATCCTAGCAACACAGTTTCTAGTACGTTTGAGCTGAGTTGCAAGTGTCACAAGCCATAGGGCATTCATCAGCTTAACAACTTCACAGGCACAAAGCTCTTTTGAATATTCAAAATATTTTGTCCCTTTCCTCCTCCATAAACCTCCAGCATTTCTACAGTCTTAAAGTAAATCCTCTCCATCCCTGGGACAGAAACTTCTCCTATTGTTTTAAATTCCTTCCAGGCTCCCCCTTGACTTGTTGCTAAGTCAAACCACCCATAACTGGCACTTTAAATCTCTCCTGCTGAAAAAAACCCTCAGTCCTTCCAGATCCTTCAGCATTTCTCTTGTTTTCTCTTTCACTACTTCTCTCATTTTGCTCTTCCCAGAATCCTCCCAGAGCTCAGAGTACTCAATGTGTAGCAACCCCAATCCCATAGGAAAAAGGAGTACTTCATGCTGGGTCTATAGTACGATGTCTTGCTGTACACCTGAACAACAAACTCTTTAAAGCAGGGACCACCTTCTCTTCCTATATTTATACAGGGTCTGCCACAACCAGTTCCCGATCCTCCTACACAGTAGTGACAGCAAGGTGCTCTGAACTGCAGAATTTACAAAGCTTTTATGATTTGCATCTTATGCCTCCAAGGGTTCCCTTTTCAGGAACAGGTCCCCCTTCCCACTTCAGAAAGGATTGCAGGGGATGAAACACAAACATGAGGCACCATTAGTTTCTGCTGCTCACAAAACTACTCTCTTCATCCTCTCTGGGTTTGCAAGGTGTAAGAAGACGGGCAACAGACCTCAGGTTGACTTCTCCTGCAACTCTATGCACTCTGTGTCACACCACAATGTTTTACTTCCTCCCTACGTTCCCAACATCTCCACAGTCTACCACCTCGCCAGCCTAAGTCCATTCCTTATTCCCACCAGAGCACCCTACTCAGCACGGCATGCCCTACCAGCACAGCAAGCAGCAGCAGCCACCATAGCTGCTCCTGCACTGCACAAGTGCTGGCTGGCCATCTGGCACGGCAGGCTGACTGGCCAGGCGGTCACTGCCTTTCAGTGGCTGGTAGACCAAGCAGAATAGATGAGGACTCTTCTCTGCCCATCCTTCCTTTAGTGAGGGCACCAGTAGGACCGCTCTCATCCATCCACCCACCTCAGGTTATGAGATTGAAATTGGCCAACAGGTTCTTAGAGGGGGGGCATCAATCACCTCTGCTTCATTTCCTAAGGAAACGAAGCTAAAAATAACAATAGTAATGGCATTAACAGTGCAGCCCAAGACTGCACAGAGCTTTTCTTCTGATACATTGATTTTAACTTCATATTTAATTTACCCACCTTTATTACCTGTAGGACTCTAAACATGTGCTACACATCTGAACAGCTTTCAGATGTACAGATGGGAAGTGTTATTTAGTAAAGGAGCCTTATTAATCATCATTACAGTTTCCCTGAGCCTCCCTTCCACTGCAACCTTCATCCATGCTTTTATTTCCTCTTATCCTGACCCATTTTCCTATTTTGCCTCAAGCCCCACTTCACTCAAACATGCTCCCAATATCACTCTTTCACTGTTCGTGTCATACAAGGAAAAGCTATCATCTTTCTTGCACTTGAATAACTTCATTAATCTCCAATTCATTTAAAATAAACTAGTTTAACATTCCCCCTTTTTAAAATTTCTGCTCTGGCCTCTTTTCATTCCTTTTCTGCACTAAAAGTGAAACAATACTGCTGAAGATTGAAGGGTCAGAAGAAGTGGCTCAGGAACAAACCAATATGGTAAAAAAAAAAAAGCTGCTCCTCCCAAATATTACACCAATGATCTCTAAATTACTTGCAATGAGGCAGCTCCATCACTTGAAAATTCAGTAACATCAACCAAATTAGGGAATTAACAGGCCACACATTGCATTTGGAAAGCATCTCAGGAGTCAACCCAGAGACCTCTAGACAAGGGAGTTTTCAAGTTGGGCCCACCAAATGGCATGAAATAACCTTTAAAAGCAGAGTATCTAAACATCCAGAAGAACATGCTGTGACAAGCTCCAAGCTCTTTTTTTTCTATACACCAAAGAAAATCATGTCTTACCACCCCCCAAATATTTTAAACACGACAAGCTAGTGAATGAATGAAATTGGTCAATGTTTACACCCCAGCGTAACTAAAATCCTTACTATCGCAGTGAATTAATTTTTTGATGGATAGAGATTCATTTCTAGGCTGCGTCACATGTTATTTAAACACACTTATCTGGAAATGAGAACCCCCAGTGAGCGACAAAATTGCAGACACCAAGTTATCTGAGGTAGCCAAGATCAGAAGGAACAGGGAAGAACCTGAGTGAGACCTAAGCAAATAGACAATGTGATAATAAGTTATATTCAATGTCAGTAAATGCAAATAATACCTCTAAAAAGGTGAAAACCATACATTATTCACACATCTTTCAGATTTACAAAATAACGGTCTTACCAAAGGAAGGAATTGAGATGGCAATAGGAACAGCTGAATGCTGAGCTCAGCTTACTGTGCAGCTGTGGCAAAAAACCCAACCATGATGTCAGAACTCAAGAGGAACAGGATGAATGATACAAAGACTGTGCTGAGCCCTCTAATTCAGGGGTGGGATCACACCAGGATTATTATATGCAGTGCTGGTCACTATCTCAAAGGAAAAAACCAGAAATGAAGAGGGTAGGTAAGACATAGCCATAACCATGATCATACTACATAGTTTAGGAGGAGATACACTGACAGCTCTTGTAGATAGAGTGCCAATCTGGCCTAAGGCAATCCCCCATGTCCTTACCTTCTCCACTGCATTTCAGGCAAAACAGCTGCCTGGATTTCCCCACATATCACTCCCTACCAAGGTGTTTCAGTTGCTTCAGGACTGGCCCGCAAGAATCAATCTTGCATTGAATTTCACTGCTATGAATATTAAAGCTCATAGCTGGAAACATCTCTTGTTTTTTCAATGGTTGATTTCCCCCTTCCCTCCGCTGTTGCTATTATTGAATTCCCTACTTCTGTTATGTAAAGTAATTTGTGCTATTGTGTTTGGAGAATACGGCTAGCACAGCAGATAGCACATGAAATAAGATTATATTGTATCACTTATCTGAAATCTGTGCTTACAGCAGAGGAGAAAGGGCGCCTGCAGAAAGAGCGGTGGGTGGTCTGTGAAGGTACCTGGACCACAGCAACAAGGTGGGCACTGCCTCGTGGCACTGCATATGCCACTCAATAGCAAGCAGCCCAGGGGAGATGGCACTTGTATCGCAGATCCTCAGTGCCCACCATCCCGGGTGATGCTCACCAAGGAGCAGAGGAAACACATGCAGCAAAGAGTCCTCCGTCCCTTTTCTTCCTATGCCAGGGAAACAGCCTGCAGCAGTGCAGGCTCCTGGCAGCCCCCAGAGTTGCCAGCTACTGGATCCTGCTTTGCATTTCTGAAAGAGAAACTGTGGCAGAAGTGATAAAACTCTCCTCCATTTGGACAAAGGAAAGGATTTTGTCGTGCATGGGTTTGCTTTAGCTAATTAAAAGCACAAGGCCATGCAAGGAAAGCAGTGCTTTAATTGCCGAAAATAGCTGGAATTAAAACTAATCACGAACATTTAGCACGCCACGGATAGGATGTTTGAAAGTGTTTCTGCCAGAGGCCTGTGGGCTGCCTTTACATAGCTACAGGAAAAAAGGTACACAGAGTCCCTCACTAATGCAGCGTCACGTAAACCTGTTTGCCTGTACGTTCTGCCACCCTCCTCCGGGGCTTAAGAGCCCTACCAGGAGGGGACAGAGTACCAGGGCTCCACTCCGAGCAGCAAAGCCCAGTTCCCACCTCGACACAAAGTCACTTCACTACCTGATCAAGGGAGTCTCTCCAGACTGTGCATCAACAGGCCAAGGAGCAGAAGACCCCCAAAGGCAGAAGGAAACACAGCACCCATCCCCTTCCCTCCATCTCCTGCTGCAGGTCATTACTCCCCACAGTCATGGCTCTGCCTGCAAGATCTTCCTCTCTTCACACTCAATGGTGGTGCACAGGGGCAGTCTGGTCTGGAAGGTGCTACCAAAATGGCTCCAATAACAGCAATCCACCAACCACTCAGCCAATCTTAAAAGACTCAGTAAAGCAAAGCCCATCACAGCCCTGAAGTATCCAGTGGGTGTTTGCTTTGCAGCACAGGGATGGACAAACTCCAAGCTCCTGAGCCAGCCAACCACATCAGACAGCCACCACGCAACCAAGAGCCACCACATACCTCATGCTGCTGAGGGAGAGTGGCCAATTCATCCCCATCTACCTCCTACCCCAGCCTGAAGCCCCAACATACCCAGCAGCTCTCCCGTCAACCAAGCCCTGCTCTCTGACACAGACCCAAAATAGAAAAATCACTTGAAGCATGCGAACGCTCCTAAGTTCATGGACCACCACTTGGCCTAGCTAATTCCTTAGTGGGGCCTTTCCTTTTAATCTGTTGCAACATTAAGTCCCTGGCTCCATTGGAGATTCCCCCAAATGTGGACAGAGCACAGCTTCAACAAGTCCTATCCCTGAGCTTTGAAGCAAGTTTTTTATTCATTTCAGGTTACATCAGGATAGTACACTCTTTCCAGGTTCCTAGGAATTTCCTACATATCCATTTTCTAGTATCCTCCTACAGACCCTAACCATGTATGATTTATAACCAAATTCAAAAGAAAGGGAACTCAGCTTGCAATTCTGAATGGCTTCTCCCTACAAATGGTCTGTTACTCCTCCTGCTAACTTTCTACTGTATTTCTGAATAGTCAAATTGCTTAGGAAATGCCCTGTTCATTCATTAATATCATACTTCAGCTACTTGCACACAGCAAAGACGTACAAGTGAATGATTCTAGCCCATAACCACAGTCATATATAACCAGCACTAGAGGTAAGACAGCTTTTGAACATCTACCGCAGGTTATATTTTTGTGAACCCACAGCTCAGCGGTCACACCAGGCCATGCAGGCAAAAACATCTGCGTGCATGAAGACGAGCTTCCATTGTGTGAATGGCAAAAGGTCTGTCACACTACACCAGGATTCAGAATTTTAAGTCCACAGGAGAGCCCAACTAGATTGCTTCAGCAGCACTTTCGCAGGCATGTTTTCTGCCCTTGGCCACACTCAGAGAGGCATAAGACTGCTGGAGGACTGAAATTGTTTAAACTGACCTCCTGTGTGACAGACAGACAACATGACAGTTACCTGGCAGACCTAAATGATATTCCAGAGTTTTAGTGGTACCTGGTGGCACATGTTCAGCCACATGAGTATCTGGCCATAGAAACTCAAAGTGCTTTTTTTAAAATGGGTCTGATTTAATGCTACTAAATGACAGGTGCCAAAACTTCACTGTTTCCAACTGAATAATTATGAGAAGTTATTTTTGTTGGCTTTTCCCTAAAAAGAGGCAAGATTGTCCTTATCCAAGCAGCAGATCCCTTTGCAATAGCTTCCACCCACTATCAGATCCTCTTTTACTGACATGGTCAGCAGCTCCACCGTACCTTCAGAGCCCTTACCACCCCCCAGGAGACTGCCTCACCCCAATGCCAAATTCACAGCAGAGGTGCTGAGCTATGTCCCTTCCATTCAGGACCAAGATGGTGAACAGTCAACTGTCAACCAAGGTGATCCCCACTCAGATGCTACAACTGGCCAAATCAGACAGCACGTTTTAAATCCAAGAAGGGTTCAGAAAGAAGTCCATGATCTGCCCCAGCAGCACGGGCAGCTAAGAGCATATAGGGCTGTATTCACAGGACTGTAACCAGTAGGTTAAGGAAAGTTATTATTTCCCTTCATACAGTACTTGCTACACTATATATGGATACTTGGCTCAGCTTTAGATCTGGCAGTACAAGGAAGATGTTGATAAACTGCATGAGGTTCAGTGAAGGGTCACCAAGATGCTCAGGGGGCTGAAGCACTTGTCCTGCAAGGAAAGGCTGAGGGACTGGGGCTTGTTCAGCCTGGAGAAGAGATTTGAGGGACCTAATAGCCCTCCATCCAGTACATAAGAGAAGGAACCAGGCTCTTTACTGCAGTACATGGCAGGAGAACAAGAAACGATAGTCTTTAAATGAAACAGGAGAGCAAAATAGTTTTCCCTACATAGATAGTGAAGCTATAGAAGACATTGCCCAGCCAGGTGATGCAAACTCCATCCTTTTAGAGTTTCAAAACCCAGCTGGACAAAGGCCTGAGCAGCCCAACCTGAGTTCAGTGCTGACACTGCTTTGAGCAAGAGGTTGGACTCCTGAGGTCCCTTCCATTCTGAAGGATTCAACAATTTTTCTCCCCTCAAAACCACTGCACCCACTTCTTCAACTTCCAACCCCATCAAGGCATTTGATTACAGGATATCTCATTAACTGAATAAAATGGAATGGCTTTGAAAAACTAAACCTGTTCCTTAATCACAAAAAAATCAATACATATATCCGAGGGAATCTTCCCTCCCTTCATCCTTCACAAAGGCAATGTCTCTGCCCTCCACACAGAGCATCCTTTCCTGAGGACAGATGCTCCATTTGCTCTTTCACTCTGGTTTATTAGGTTACAGCTCTACCGCTACCCTTACTCTAGGATTTGGCAGCCTTGTTCTCTTGCCAGAGAAGGAAGAATTTTCTCTGCTTGACATGAAGAGATGTCACTTTTGTATTCCTGTCGTTTTCCCCAGATGCACATTACTCTCCCAGTCTCCAAGGGAATGTGCATATTCACACAAAGTTGGAAACGAATATGCCTGGATCAGCCCCCAGACTGGGCATGCATACACAGCCTTGTGCTAACACACCCACCCACTCAAAGATTAACTAAATTTTGACCTGATTGCATCCAATTAACCTGAATTTCTCACTTTCTTGCAAAGCAGTTTCCTTCACAAGCCCGTTGGCCTTTACCTTGTGGCTATATTACAAATATGATGCCCTAGAAAAATTGAACAGGAGAGGAAAGCAAGGGTATGGGAGAAAAAAAAGCAGTATAAGACAACAGTATAAGAAAAAGACAAGGGAGCAGGAAATTATCAGGGGTATTGTTTTCTCACCCAATATAATTTTTCTAAAACAATCATTTATTTCATGCCTGCCCTCTCTCTGCCTGTAAATTCAGCAATGGGACAAGTATCTCACCTTTTGACACATCAGGAAAGCACCTCCTGTTCTGCAGATGCCTGCTGAAGCAAGGCACTTGTGCACAGGCTTTAGGCGAGCCACATGCCAGGGGAGACACTGCAATCCCAGAGATGAGAGCAGTGCTATGCAAAGGAAATAAAGTAACAGAGAGCATTAATGGAAAGAAAAAAAAGAAGTGGGAAGATGTGCAAAAAGAACAAGAGAGAAAAGAAAATGAAGAAGAGAAATTAAACCTAAGACACAGAAGCAAAAAAGAGTGTATTTAAGGCATGGGGGGGTGCAGCGGATGGAAAAAAGTTATATTGAAATATATTTGAATCAAGAGAAAATGGCTCCAGAATCCTGGAAAACAAACAAAAACACAAACAAAAACCCAGAACTAATTAGGAGAAAGCTACAGTCAAGACAGACTGAGTTCCTACAGCTCACCACTCCCCAGTGCTCCCTGGGCAAAGCCACTGGTCCCCTTCACTGCAGGTACAACTCTGGCACAGCGGATCCAGCCTCAGCTGGGGACATCACAGCCCAGCACACTTCCAGTAAATTGTTACGGTGACATTGCAGAGAGAATGGGGGCAGATAGAGATGGAAAGAGAAAACCAAAAATGGGATTAAATGAGACCAAGCCCATTTATCAAACAAAGCAGGAGAAAGAAATAGGGACTTATTTTTGGATAGTGCTTCTGAAGTAACCCTGCCCCCCTCCTGCTTGGTCCTGTAGCCCCCCTCCCTCCCTCAGTTCACTGCTCTATTTTGGGTTTAATTATACACCGTGCACAGGGACTGGAACACACCATGATCTTCCCTGGTGCAGAATTTAAACTCTTCTGTTTTGCCTTTTCCCCTTTTCACTTCACACAGACTTATTAAAAGAAGAAAAAAAAAAATCATTCTTTTGTTTCTCAGACGAACAGGAACACCATTTGTTTTTCCCCCCTTCAATCAGGCTCGTTCTCTGTGCCCCAGTGCCGAGGCAGCTCTGGTGGTTATAAGCAAAGGTTTTAAAGGGCCATTTTTTTTCCCTCCTTTCAGAAGGAGATAGCCTGAAAGGGGAAAAATGCAAACAACTGCGAAGTAAAGTAAGTGGGGCAGAAAGAGAGGACCTATTTCTTTGTTCTGTAACAAAGCAAATTACTTCACCCAGATATAGGAAACTTTCCACTGCTCCATCCCCTTTTGGCAGGTCCCCCCTAATACCACTGTATGCCACCTGGCAAGACCAGGTGGTCACACTGGTGCACCATCAAGGTGTGCCAGGTCTGGTGCACATCCTTGGCCACCAAGGTGGGAGGTGACAGTGGGGAGAGACCTGCAGCCAGGGACAGACCAGTGGCAAAGTCTGGGCAGAGGTAATACGGGGCTGGAAGAGCCCCTGTCCCATATAGAGACCATCCATCATCAGGAGACCAACACCTTCCCTGCAGCCCTGGGCTGCTACCCTGCTCTCAAGGGAGCCCCTACAACAGGGGCAGATGCTATCTGGGGACACCCGGACCCAAGGAAGGGAGAACACCAGTTTGGGGGACAGCATGTAGTAAAGGTCACGTGCAGGCTAAGCCAAAACAGTTCCTCCTAGGCCACAGGCAGTAAGTACCAGGAGCTCACGCAAGGTGAAGAGAAAGCTGCCGCCACCACAAAACACCGTGCTGATGGTACCCAGGACAGAGTTGCTGTTTCTAGACACTTCTCTTCACAAAACAAAGGCTTCCTCTGCCCAGCCAGTCTGCTCTAAAGCATTCCTCTGCTGCCTGAGAGCATGCAATTAGCACTACTAATTGTCTGCACAATTGCAATGCTTACATGCCCTGGTCTGGTCAGGACCCATATGCCAGGTGCTGCGCAAAGCAAAAAGACAGCAAGCTGATTTCTTCCCTCCACCACAGACCAAGGGAACCACAGCAGCCATGGCATTTGAGGCAGCAATATGGAATTGGGGGGGCGGGGGGGTGGCTCTTCCTCTGCAGCCTCTAAGGGCAGGCAATGCAATTTCTCCTTGCAGTGGGCTCCCAGCACAGCAGGCACGCAGGCCTTTGAGATGAAGAGGCAGATGACTGAAAACAAGGCACAGGGCACAGACAGATGCTGAGGCAATGAGCCTCTTCTGTGCAGAGAGTTACTGGTGTGGGGCCCTCCTCCTTTATTCCTCATCAATGGGAAGATGAATCAGTAGATTCATATGACAGACTTAAAGCTCAAATATGTCAGTGTGAGGAAATACAGTTCTTTAGTGAAAAGATTAGGCTCATACACGGAATACAAAAGGACCGAGCAAGTCAGACTCATGTGGGAAGCTGATTTAACCTTAACCCAAGCCAGAGAGATTTTTCAAATTCTGTGAAATGCAAATTTAGACTTGAGACAGCAGAAGCAGCTATTCCAGGTGACATCATTTGAAAAGAAGACAAAAAAAATCCCCAGAGCTGATTGTTGCTTTAATTTTCTGCATCTATCACAGATCTTCAGACCAGAAGTACAAAGGGCTGACTCCACACCCTGTCACAGCCAAGAAAGATCCTCTGGTGCCTCCACTGCAGCTGTACCAAGCCTTACACAAACAGGAAAATAAAAGCCAGAAAACACTTAGCATTTGGTCAATTATATCATCAGTGCTTACATACAAGAAATGCTTTTTCAAAAGTTATATTGCAGCTATAGCCAAAGACTCTTGCATGCTGGGCAGCACTGGGGCAATGATCCATGTCTTTTGGGAGCTACAGTGACCACAGTACAAACTGCTTCAGGTTTAGCAGCTACAGCTGAATAGAGACAGAGCTCTATCCTTTTATGCCAGGCACTGGTGCTGCAGGCAGCATTAATCAGAGAAAATATATAGCATAGCTAAGGAAAATGCACAGAAATCTAAGGCAGGGCATGCTGCTTATTCAGGACTTGAAGTAAAAGGGCAAATAACTATTTCCACCCTGTTCAAAAAAGAAAAAGAACTCAACAGTAGCACTTAGCAACAACTTTCCATACAGTGCATGCAGATCAATGTATCGCAGCCGAAAGCCTGCCTCACTGAAGTGCCAGACACGAGGAGATCGGCTGCAGGTGTCTTCTGGTACAGCATGGCTGTCTCCACAGCCCTGCAGAGAAACACAGGGCTCCTCTGTTGAGTCGCCCTCCCACCGTGAGCTGCATTAAGATGGAGGGTAATCACTGCTGAGTCATTCGGACAGGACAGGAAAATAACCTCCAAGCAGGAAGAAGAGGAAGCAGAAGCAACCTTCAGGCTGGAAGTCAGCTAGCAGATGCATTTCAGAGGCGGAGCACCCAGGGAAAAAGTTTTTAAAAATCCATTTTTGAAAAAAACCTCATCTCCATTGTGGTCAAATATTCATCTTCCAAGCCCCACAGGATGCCAAGGGGCGAGGATTTCCCTCTGTCGGCAGGACTCAACATTAAGACAGACAAGTGGCAGGCTCCCAAGGCCCAGGCAGGGGCTCTGCAGAGAGCAGGGGCTCCCTTGCATGCATGTGCTCCAAGGCTGAAGAGCCACATGGAGTCCCTGACATCTGACAGCTGGATTTCTGCTGCAGAGGCCTTTGTATGGTCTTTTAAGCCTACATGACCTCTGCTTCTCTGTCAAAAGGGACTGAAGTAAGACCAAGGCCTTCAAGAGATGGATGGTGCAGACACCTACGCTCTTTCCTTAAGGAAACAGAGCTAAAAATTCAATTTCCCCTAATATGCAAAACCCATAATAGTATAGAAAGTCTGGAGAGTTGTAGAAAAAGTAAAGCTTCCTATAAAGCCAGAGTCTGTGGCTGTTCCTGAAAGACCATGTTAAGTATGGCTATCCAGCGATTCATGGGATTTACATAAAGTGTGAACATTGCCTGAGAAAACCCACTGCTGAAGAGAAAGCCAAGTTCCCCAAAGACACAGGAGATTATGTATGTACATACAAGCATTTTGGCAAAAAGCAAGGGTTAAGCTTGAATTAGTGATGGCGCACATGTTGTTCAGATGTCATGTAAGAGCTCTGCCTGGTTTTAAATCTCCTCTTCAGGTCTTGCAAAGACTAACCACTTAGATCATTACAGAATTACAAAATAGTCCATTTTAATTATTAAATAATGCATTTCTAATTAGGGTGATCCATTAAAGGAACAATTAGAGAACAGGGCCTAATTCTCCCCCGTGTTATTCCACTTTTGCAAGGTTCTGCCATGAAGAACGTGACATAAGTAGTTGAAGAGCACCCTACAGACAAGCTTTGTTGCAAATATACATGCATTAGCTAATAAACATATTAAAAGCATGATTATAATAAAAGCATCTGTGCTCCACAGTTGAGATTCCTCAGATGAAGCAGCTTTGAGCAAGCCAAAGCACAACTCTGAACCATAACACAGGTCTCCCAAGACATGTTTCCTGCTGATTTCCAAGATCACTCAACCCCACCTTTTGAGATAAGGGTCACAGACTTTAAAGTATTCTGTCACGGTAAGAAATCTCACTGGCTTTGGCTTATATTTCTCTTATTCATTTATCTTCAAACTACAGGGTAGTGAAATTCTCTGGTCTCAAGAGGTGTTGAACCTTCACTTGCAGCAGGGGAGGATTTGGGGGAAAAACTGGATCAACGTTCATGCATCTCATTAAATGCAGAGAACATCAGCATGCTTGTACGTGCACACTTTTGTGCTGTAATATTCACATACAGACATTAAGTCTTGCACTGTGTTGTGGGTCAAGTAACCCACGTACAAAATCCATAAGCTATGAGCTCATCACAACTGTGTTCATCCATGCAAAAAAGCAAAGAAATGCATCTTCCACATGATAAATTTGTGTACAGCATATGCATGTCTACATGAAAGCAATCATATTTCATGTCATGTGCACAGAAAACTGATATGAATGGACATATATTTATACACAAAGCTTTACAGCAGATATTTCATATCTGCCAGAGAGTAAAGATCCAGCAGTACCTTGGTTCAGAAAACAATATGGACATTTGTTAGTGTTCTCTGCAGGGCAAGCAGTTTATCTCTGCACATAAATCACAATTCATCTTCATTTCAGGATCCCAGCTAAGGATGACCTCGCACACACATAAGCTCCTGATGAAATCCAAGCAGATATGACAGAGGAGGATTCCCTACCCATGTCCACCTAGGAGCCAAACAACTGCCAAGCTCTGGGTCATCCCCCTTTTATGGGGAATTTAACTTGCAGTGCATGAATGTAGGTTAAAGAAAGAAGTGAACAAAATAAAAGCTGTGGAGGAAATAGCCACACCAGAACCTAAGTGGATCTACAAGGATTTGCAAGTGTGATAAAGCTTGAACAGAAAACATTGCAAATCTACTATTAAGCAGTAAAACCACTTCAGGAAAGTGCTGGGACATGGCTTGCCTCCACAGCAGCTGGTTTGAGGAGTGTAGAAAGGTACTGGAACAGTTAAACACACTGATCAACAGGCCAGCTTTACACTGCAATTTAAATTAAGCCAGCTGCAATGTCAGCGATTTTTCCCCCAAAAAAGTACAGAATGCATTTTGCCCCCTCAAGGGCAGCAACCAGTTGCATTTAGATTGCAATCTCTACATAGAGCTAACAGAAACCACATCCAGGTGTTTTGTTATCTTTCTTTCAAACACAGTATTACATAGGAGAGAGAGAAAGATTTAACTGGCTGAAAACCTTTTGAAAGGTTGTATACCCTTTAGCTTGGTTTATATTATGCCTACCTTTTAATACAGAATAATAAATTCCCTGATATAAAAATTACAATCTCAAATATCAAACAGATGGCTGCAGGCTCCTCTTAAGAGTGTGCTTTGGAGCAGCACCTAGACTACAACATACAATGCCAAAGCTGAAGAGATAATGGAGCTTATTTTACCTGCAGTTCAATAACTCCACTTTGCACTTCTAAAAATGACAATGCTGTGGTGCAAGGAGGGGGGGGAGCAAAAATTGCCCTTTATTTCCAGGTGGAATACGAACTGAGAAAAGAACCAAGCACACCCATAGCCACATCAGCACTGCTTCAGAGCAATGTCCCTGAATACACAGGTCACACAGGACCAACTTCTCCCACGGGCAGAGGGAGGACACAGAGGTTACTCTGGGCAGCCTCTCCCCACTTTCAGAGCAATACTTGGACTTGCAGTTCTCATGCAAGTGTTGCAACTGGTGAGCTCAGCTTTCATTAGAAGACTTGCTACCTGAAAGCAAGTGCCTCCTCCCTACAATTTCAGTGAGAAGTCTTGAAAACTGGCACCCTTGTACCAAAGGAACAAGAATTGCACCTGCATTCTCCAAAGCATGAGGTGGTTTTTAAGGCAGTGTCCCCAGTGTGGAGCAATGCAAGTGCCTTACACTTTTCTCTGAGTGGGCAGCACTTGTGTAAGCATGTTTTCACAGCTTTGGGAGGACCAAACCTGCCCCGGCCTTGCTCTCGCTGACCTCTGGGAAGTTTCACACAAAGTGATGTCTGCAGAGCATCTGGAAGGCAATGCACACCACACTTGTGCTTAGATCCAGAAGGAAGCTGTGATCACATCAGCACAGCACTGAGCCCAGCATAACACACTGTGTCCTCAACATGATTTATTGCTTTACTTCAGTGCCACAAGCAACTGCATGGCTTTGACTTTGCTCATAGTGGGCCAGTTCAGAGTACAGGCACGCAGAATTTGCACCTACCTCTGAACAACGGTACAGTCACAGCCTTCGCAAAGCAGCTGTCTCTCCACATCCAAGTGTGCAGCATTTCAAGTTGAACAAAGAGATGCCTAATTTCGCATAAGCTGCAGTTAGCAGTTTCACAAAGATGGCTTGCAGCAGAAGCAAATTGGGATGGCATTGGCCACTGAGGGAAGAAATCAGTGAGGGGAATGTTCTGTTAAATGGAGCACGACAGATTGCTCTAGCAACACCTAGAAAGAAAAGACACTTGCTCAAGTGCACAGCAGTCTCTCTTGTCTTGGAAAAATGCAGGTAACAAAGTGATTTAATTCTGCAATGAGGAGAAAAGCTCAAACAGAAGACTAGGTCATTTGCTGCAAATAGAAACACAGGAGCCCAATTCTCAGCTGGGAAATTTTAGAGTTTCACTAAAACACACTAATTACATCCTTTTAACTCCTCATCAAGATGCACACAGAGAACCAGACATCTCGTTGGACAGCAAACATTATTGTCAGTTATAGCTTCTTTTTAGACATACAAGAGCTACATCTATCTCTGCTGGATCCTAGTAACACACCAGTGGAAGGATTAGATTTCCTATCACAGATGCCAACAAGTAGACAAACAAGGGCCCCCCCCCCCCCAAGACATCAGTTATCCAAACCCAAGCAAACACCAGACTTGCAATTACAGCTGGGAGAGAGGCAAAATAAACCAAAATTTTACTATGACATATAAAATCATCATTTAGACAATCAACCAGTACAGCTGAGATCAAACAATGACAGCTGGAAGTCAAAAAGTAAAGCTGCTAGCCCTGCAACAGCGATGCAATTACGTACTACAGAGTGCAGCAGGTCAGAAAAATGTTTCCTCACCTCCCCAGAGAAAAATCTGTACTTTTTGGCATTAAATCAAAATATTTGTTACAGCAAAAGAGAGGAACTGTTTGGATTCCAAAATGCTGCTCCACAGGGCACTCAGCCACTCAGCATTCTAACTTTTCTCTCTGCATTGGGCTCCCTTCTCATACCCCTTTTTTAAAGGAGGGCAGCTATTTTGGCAACTGGGAGCAGCAAATCCCGACAGTCGGGCAGCTATAATCCATCAGAAGAAAAGGTGTCCGGGTGATGTCATACCCTGCAGCTGACCTGCTCTGTGTCGTGGTTTCAGCCCAGCCGGTAACAAAGCACCACGAAGCCAGTCAGTCAGTCACTCCTCTCCCCCCACAGCCACAGTGGGATGAGGAGAAAATCCAAAGGCAGGTTCGTGGGTCGAGACAAGGACTGGGAGGGATCACTCCCCGCTTATGGTTACGGGCAAAAGACAGGCTCAACTTGGGGAAGAAACAAAATCAATTTAATTTACTACAAATCAAATCAAAAACAAAACACAAGGGTATTAGGAAGGAAAACCCAACCTCAGAACACCTTCCCCCCACCCCTCCTGCCTTCCCGGCCAGCTCCATTCCCGGTTCTTTCTACCTCCTCCCCCCGGCGGCGAAGGGGAACAGGGGATGGGGGTTGAGTCAGCTCCCCACACCTTGTCTCTGCCGCTCCTTTCCTCAGGGGGAAGATTACTCACTCGTCCCCTGCTCCACCGTGGGGTCCCTCCCACGGGAGACAGTCCTTCACCGACTTCTCCAACGTGGGTCCTTTCCGCGGGCTGCAGTTCCTCACAAACTTCCCTGGAGCGGGTCCTTTCCGCGGGCTGCTCTCCAGTCACACACTGCTCCAGCGCGGTTTTTACCATGGAGTTAGGGCCATCTTGGGGAGCCTCTGCTCCACCATGGACCTCCCTGGGCTGCAGGGGGACGACCTGCTGTCTCACCACAGGCTGCAGGGCCATCAGCCTCCTCAGGCGCCCCTCCTCCCCCTCCTTCTTCACTGACCTCGGGATCTGCAGAGGGGTTCCTCTCACGTTCCAATCCCACTCCCCACTGCAGGTTCCCCTTCTTCAATCTGTTCTCCCAGAGGCGCTCCCACCATCACTGATGGGCTCGGCCTGGGCCAGAGTTGTGTCTGACTTGGAGCCGGGGGAGCTTCCAGCAGCTTCTTACAGGAGCCACCCCTGCGGCCCCCTCCCCTGCTACCAAAAAAACCCTGCCACACAAACCCGTAACACTGTTATGATGAGCCAGAAGATACTACAGAACCTGGATATTTGGGACTTAGAGCAAGCATCACAGGCCCTGCACTATCACGCTTGTTGCCCCAAATAATCCTTTCCTGTGAAAATGAGATGTTTTCCACGGCAAAGCTTCCATGAAACTGAAAAAACAACTTTCAGTCGAAAGACAGTTGTGATGAGAAGCTCTCTAGAGATCAAAATACAAAGGTACAGAAGAGTAAATAACTAATATTTACCTGAAGTACCCGAGACAAAGCAGACAGAAGTTCAAACAGGAAGATAGACCAAATCAGTATTCCCTCAGAGGAACCATATTTCCCAAATATTCCCCATATGGGAAAAGCAGGGCCCATATTTCCCTGCTTGCAAAACTGGCAAGAGTTTAACACAGGTGTTTGGCTCCAAAACAAGTAATTGATGGCTGCTCCCACCAGGTGCCAAGGCAAGATCCCACTGATCAGCTGTCCGAGGAGACTGCAGCTCCCAGCCCCGCTGAAGTTCAGCAAAAGCTACACAGCCAAGGGTCTCATACCACTGCAGGCTGTGGAAACAGCATCAGCAAAGCATCAGCATGATCCCAATGTTGTGTGAAGCATCAGGACCTGCATCCCGACCCCCATACCACCTTCGGTCCTTGCTTCCCAGGGAATGTCTCTTACTACTGTGAGAAGGACATCTTGGGAAGACCTTCTTCCAACTTTGACTGTAGGGCAAGCCATCTGCTCCAGAAGCCTGAAGCAAAGGTATTTGGATTTCCCTGCTCTACTCCATAATTTTGGGGGAAAAATAAATCCAATTAGGAAGTTTCACATGTGGTCACCCTCCTGTGCCAGCACACATGGACTAGCCCACCCAGCACATCCTATTGTCTCCTGAGAGCATGGTGCAATTGCTCCATCTGGTAACCCATTGCGGTGGTGGCCCACAGGGACTTTCTTCCAAGGGCTGTTGCTGTCACCATGGGGTCAGAAGAGAGCTGAACACAGAAGGTGTCTGTTCCAAGGCTCTGATCTCTGGGCTTAAAATAAGTCACTTTAAATAGGTGGACGCTAATTCTGTTATTTTCATCATTCACTACAGACCAGAATTCCCAAGTCCAGCTTGAGGGATGACTGACAGCTCACTGCTGCACCTGAAGGCTCCACACTTTGAACACAGGAAATGCTATACTCTATAGGCTCTGAAAAATACTACCCCCAGGTATGTCTAATTAGGATTTCAAAATTACTGGATGCTCCTGATTTCAGTCTGTGCCCACTGCCTTCCCCTTTGTACAAGCAGGGAGCCAAAAGCAGCCCTCTCCTCCCAGGGGTGTTGTGCTGGTAAATTAATGTTTGTGAAGCACTTGGGTTCTATAATGATGAGCACTCAGATACTACCATGATAAAAAAAGACTATGAGGAAATCAATAATCCCATCTTCAGAGCAGGACTTAAACAGTGTGTCATCAATAAGGCCTAGAGCCATGCACTGAACAAACACAGGAAAACAAAGTGTCATCTGGCTGCTCATTAAGTGAGCACCATCCTTCGAGCACCTGACAGAGGCAGCAGACAGGGAGAAAATATGGTCTGTGAATGCATAAGAAAAGGCACTGGCCAACTTAATTCTGCACCTTTGAACAGTGGAGCCCTTGGTTTTGCAACTGTTCCTCATGTTTCCATCCTCTCCTTTGTCCCAGCTTCTTCAATTACTCTAGGAGGCCTTAATTAGCCATCATAACAGGTGGTGGAGTGCAATTACCCTTATTTTCAGATGAACAAGAAGTACAGGAGTCCAGCAACATGCCTAAGGCTAGCCTCAGAAGGAAGTAAGGGGAGAATTTGAATGATTTCAGCCTTAAACTTTTGCTGTAGGACAGCTCATCCACTAGCCAGGTCCTTGACTGAAAGACCATGCTTGTGCGTATAAAAGCTGTAATGATGATGCTTCCAGCATCCTGATTTAGGCAAAAATGGAGAAGTGCTGAAACATTAATACTGACATGTTCTAGTAATATTCATAGGAGAATGAACAGCTGAGCACTGTTTTCTACAGCAAGAAAACAATTCTCAATCTTCACAGCATTTTTAAGTGGCATTTCCAGACAAAACTGAGTCAATGGGTCCAAAACCCTATTCTAGTGGACCCAGAATTTAGCACTGCAACTCTTGCCTGAGCTGAATGGGCAAACCTGGAAAGTCTTGCTCACCAGGAAAAGGAGTCCAGGTCTTGCTGGGCTGCTATGGCTTTGGCCAGAGTTATTTTTTTATATCATGAATAAAATTAAGAGGTAAGAAAAGAAAAGAAAAAACAGGAAAGTATGCATCTGTTGACCCTAGGGTTCAGGAGCAAATGCTATCAATAGGGCTAAAGCAGAGCGAGGCTGTATGTGCTACGAGATAGCTATTCACCAAGGAGAACAGCAAATTAGAAGGAAAGCGCCAAGAACAGCCACCGTGCCTTGGATTAATGACAAGAAACAACATCTTTATGTAATAAGATCCAGTGCGTCTAGCACTGTAAACTGCAAGGAAAAATTGAAACACGTACAAAAAACCTGAAACATTTCCAATTTTGTTCAAGTTTTTTCAAGCCTTGAGCACACTGGGACACCTCTTCGTGCCAAGGCAAAGAATAGAGAGGATCTGGGGAGCGAAGGCAGAGAAAAGGCAGTGGCAGGAACAGCACAGGAGTCAGAGAGAGTTCCTCACATCCCTACGCCTGAGCAGCCGCATGTTCACACACGCACATTGCTCCACTGACAGCCCCGTCACCTACTGGGAACCAGCACCAGGGAACAAAGCACCCAACCGCCGGCACTCAAAATGCCAGTCTCATCCCTGATGAGAGCACCATACGAGGACAGCGTGCCATTACCGATGCGCACAGAGAGCTGGTGCAATATGGCCATTAGCAGTCTGTAAGAGCAGAGCTGCCTGCTGCAAAGCAGGAGGACAACAACCAAACGATACATGTTCAGCACTGGTAATGGCAGATACCTCACACACACACACACACCCTGATTCAAATTCCCTTCATGTCACTTCAGCCAGCAGGCAGGGAGCCCATGGGAAGGTAGGGATGCAGTTTAGGTAAATCAGTAGTAAATCAGATTCCCTTTCTAATCATTGATGAGGGACAGGCACCTCCACAGGCCATCCAGCACACCCACCTTGGACATTGTCCTGGCTTCGACTGGGATAGAGTTTATCTTCTTTCTAGTAGCTGGTATAGTGCTGTGTTTTGGATTCAGTATGAGAGGAATGATGATAGCAACAACTGAAAACATCCGTGCGTTAAGTAGTTTTTATACCAAGTCAAGAACTTTTCAGCTTCTCCTGCCCAGCCAGCAAGAAGGCTGGAGGGGCACAAGAAGCTGGGAGGGGACACAGCCAGGGCAGCTGGCCCAAACTGGCCAGAGGGGTATTCCATACCACGGGATGTCATGTCCAGTAGATAAACTGGGGGGGAATAGGGGTGGGAGGAATCACCATTTGGATTCTGCGTGTCTGTCAGCAGGTGGTGAGCAACTGCATTGTGCATCATTTGTATATTCCAATCCTTTTATTATTGTTATTTTATTTTAATATTGTTATCATCATCATTATTTTCTTCCTATCTGCCCTATTATACTGTCTTTATCTCAACCCANGGGTGGGGGGGAAGTCAGCAAGCAGCTGCGTGGTGCTTAGTTGCTGGCTGGGGTTAAACCACAACAGACATCAGCAACTAGACAGCTTGCTTAAAGATGATACTTGTCTTTTAGACAGCTCACCTCCACACCTCACCCCCTGCGACAGGCTGTCCGAATTTCAGAAATCAACTCTCAGCCAAATAAACCCACCCCCACAGGAGCAGGCTCTCTCTGAAATGACTTAGGTCAATTAGCACAGTGCTCACCAAGCTCAAGAGCCACTGCAATGCCAAGGTGCCGAGGACACCCACACTATCCAGCCTGCAGGTGCTCCACAATGA
Source organism: Pandion haliaetus (assembly GCA_013401275.1). NCBI lineage: Eukaryota > Metazoa > Chordata > Aves > Accipitriformes > Pandionidae > Pandion > Pandion haliaetus. The sequence continues at coordinate 165,600 of VYZV01016787.1, read as the reverse complement.
GGTTGCAGCTGACCACAACCCCTTTCCTATACAAGCAGGTCTCATTAGCAGTTCTGGTGGTGCCCACCCAGAGGGAGTCCCACAGCTCTGCACAGGCACCTGGGGCTCTCTGCCTCTCAGGTGAGGCTGGCTGCTCAGACAAGCCAACACTGCTGAAGGTGGATGGAAAACCATCCTGCAGAGCAGCAGCTGCCCTCCTGCCAGCTTCATTCTTCTGGCCAGTTCCCTGTCACTCCACTTTGGAAATATGGATCTGTCCCCAGGTCCTGGCCAGCTTTAACACCTGCTTATTCCAGGCTGCCTTAAGTTCTGCTCTCGTCATCCAGCCCTCTCTCCATTTGATATGCTGGGTTTTGCCATCCCTTGGCTGCCACTCAAACTGTCCTTGTGCACCAGGACTTGGAGAGAGGAGATGCCTAGGGAGAGCCAGTGCAGGAGCAAGAGGCTCCCCACTGCAGCATCTCTAGGCATCACCTGCCACATTGTGGGCAGCTGCTGACCCCCATAAATTCCCTCCTTGCATGAATGTAGAGCAGAGGCTTTCATGGCTGGTTTGTCTATGCCACCAAAGGTCATAGCTAACTTAAATTACATAGGGTGCTTGAAGGGGTCAGTTCCCACCCTAGGGGACACCAGATTTCCAGCTCCCCAGAGCACTGCAACTGCCCTCTGTATACATTGCATCCCTTTCCCATATCCACCACATGATGTTTCCTCACCACTGCCCCAAAGGAATGCAGAAATGTCAACTAAGGTTGCAATGCATCAGTGAGAGGTGGGGAAAAAAAAACCCAACATACAAAACAGGTAAAGGAGTCACTGAGAACAGTAAGAGACTGCTCTGCCTCTAAGCCTCTCTCTGAGGAACATGATATTCATCCTTCCTCCTCTTCTAATCACAGTGCTCTGACACTGTCTCATCATGCCTTCTGCCCAGAGAGATGCCAAAAAAAGTTAATCATGTCCCTGCACCACTGTCCATCAGACTGCACCACCCATTGGCAAGTGAACCATCTCTCAGACTCCCTCTGTAGTTCACATCATCCTCAGCCCTACTGAACAGTCATTTTCACCCTCTGAAATTTAGTCCAACACTAGAGAATTTTTACAAATTGTCATTTTCTTTAAGCAACCTTTTAGTCAAATTAGACACTTTATCCAATTTGAATAAATCTCCTCCTTCAACATCTGTCCTACCCCCACCCTAAATTCCCTCCAAAACTGCTAACATCAGCTGTATCCATACATTTTTTCATTTTCCCTTTCTACCTATTTAGGTGCACAGGCTGCTTCTATTAAGAAGGTGGAGTGGGGTCACTGGTGATCCACTTCTCCAAAGCCTACATTAGCATTAGGCTGTGTTACTCTCATTATAACACCTGTGAACAAGCACCAGTTCCCAGGGGTTGAAAGCAGACTTTACCCAGGCAAACAGCATTTTCTCATCCCTTTCATTAAGAAGTTAAGCAACCACTCCTGCATGACCCTCAGTCCTTTACAAGGCTGTTTCTTGGATGCCCAAAGCCTGTGTTCATTCACCCTTACCCCTTCCTTCCAGGCCACCATCCCTCAGACTACTTCATTCTTGCAGTATTAAAAATTAAGCACAGGTCTAGAAAATGGGTTAGTAGATCTTAAAACCACATTGGGAACAGCACCCAAAGCTAACCCCATTATAAAAAAAAGAAACATTGGGTTGGGAGGGTAGGAGGAAGAGTTTGTGGAAAATAGCGCTTAACTAATTTTGAATACGATTTGACAAGAAAAGCCAGAAATAAGTGTTTCTCTCACACAGATGCCCAGCAAACAGCGGAAACAAAACCAGTTCCTTTGCATCACCTGCATCTCTTGCTGACAAATACTGGTGTTATGACTAAATCAGAACTTCTCAGCCTGTGGGAGCTTGAGCTGTTGAAAGTACAGAAAACACTGCAGACCTGGTGTAAAGCCACAGATGGGACATGCAAGAGTAATGCAATGGGTCTGGGCCTTTGTGCAATGAAAGAAAAGCTTCTGCCCAGCCAGTGCTTTCCTACAGCAGCATCAGGCTTCTGAATTGCCTGTGCACTTGATTGCTGTGCTACAGGTTTGTCCTCAAATGAACTTCAAGACACAGCTGAGCCTCCAACTACTCAGTAAGTTGGTCAAGATCTTTCTTTGTAACCAGGGACTGTATCACAGCCTAGAAGGAAAAGGTCACTAATTAAATTTTAGACCAAAGGCTTATATACGCTCAAGGAGGAGAAAGGGAAGATGAACATAAAGCAAACCACGAAGTAGTATCCAGTGTGTCCAATTAGTCAGAGCCAAGTTGACCTGTCCGACCAAGGGAGAAGTAATCTCCCCCTTGGGGAGGTCCCATTCTCTTAAAGCAAGCAGCTCATCTCCATGTTGCATCTCTTTACCAAGCAGAAGAGAGTCAGAGCCCATATTTACCTCTCTCCTGTGGGGGAGCTCTTACTCCTGATCTGTTTTCAGCAGGAGGGATGGAGGATGGGACACCACAGAGCCTGGGCAGGGACACTGCCCCATCCTGCTCCTTCAGTGCTCTAGTCAGCAGGTAACCACGGGGTGGGCACCACCAGGTGCCGAGATGGTAGTCTGCAACCCCATCCCCACAGCTACTGATCATGAGCAAGAAATCCCCACCAAGAGGTGTTGAGTAGACTAGAGCAGCTCCTGTCCCCTCCAGAGCTGGAGGTCTGGTGTCCCCCTGACTTGGAACATCCATCAAAAGGGCAAGTAACTCGAAAGCAAAGGAGGGGGAGAAACAGTAATAAGAATTAAGCAGAAAGGATGTTAATAAAGCAAGTGACCTGAAGTGTTTACAGACTCTCAGAAAGCCTACAGAAGTCAGGAAGGAGTCAGAGGAATATAACAAAAACAAATAAATTAGCATCTCAAGTTGGACCAAACATCTGTCCAGACTGGGCTGCAACACAGCTGCCCAGGGAAGTGCTTAAAAATGGGACGAGCAGACAATAACTTCCCTTAGGCATTCTTCCAGCTGCCAACCACTCTCAGCTCATGGGCTTCCCAAGCCAAATCAGGTTTCTGTATTTTTCACACCCCCTTCGTGGATTCCTCCTAATGAGGGAGGAATGGGAACAGCCAAAGAAAATAACAACAGTTGAGGAAAGCTAAGGTAATACTTATATCAATCTTGATATAGGATAATAGAGAGACAGTATCACCATGTAGGCTTCCCATACATAATTTACTCAGATAGGAACTGCCATACTGCTCTTGCAAAGAGGAAGAAATTGGATGATATGCTGCTGTCTTGTACTGCAGATGTTTTATCAATAGCCTTAACCAGACATTTCAGTAACTGGCATCCTATTACAAGAGTGACGGGGGGAAAAATCCAAAAGATTTTCTGAACGTTTTCTGGCTGTGACTACCAAACGGTGGGAAAAAAAAACAGCTTAGGCTTATTAGAATCCATGAATCCTAGGGAAGGATGCTAGTTCATTATGAAAGCCCGTTATTTTGTCATCTGAGATTACATTTACTTTTTATTCACTCCTTCACTTTTATTAACTCATGCTGGTATAGTCCTATAGCACATTTTGCCTTAAATACAGTAATATTTGTCTACTGAACTGTGTCTTGTGATGTTTCTGATGCCAGACAGAGAGCGACCAAGAAAAGCTGGAGACCAATGACCCAGGCTTACTTGCTTTGGGAACCATGCCAAATGTACTTCATATCCTTCCTTCCCACCCCACCCAAAAAAAACCCCAACATGCACTTGCTGACCTGTCATCTGCAGACCTCAGTTGAATCAGCAGGAAGAACAGACAATTCCACCCTCTTACAAGGGATCAAGCATGGTTCACAGGGAGGGGGAAAACAGCAAACAGTGGACAGAACCCACCACGCACAAGATCACAAAAGCAAGATGCAGTACCCATCACCTCTCAATGAGGTCCCTAGAGCTGAAAGGTTCAGAATTAAGTCAGTGACTGCTACAGGTGTTGAAATTTTTTTAAATATTTTTTTTTAACCTAACCAAAGCCTGATCTAAATTACTGGATTGGGGGCAGGAGTGTAGTCATTTATTGCATTTGTTAACTTAATGAGCATGGTTTTCCCCCCCGCCTTTCTAGATTTAGCTCTCAAACTAGGTCACAGTGATTACACACATCCAGTCTGAAGGCAAAACTTCCCTGCTGCTCACATAGAGGAAAGGGAAGAGGGTGAAGCAAAGGGTGATGGTATTGCACGAGTGCAGTATTTGTATCTAGGCAGAGTGCAGTATACGTTGGTCCAAAACCCTCATGAGCAGAGAAACTTGAGCTTTCCGGTTCCTCCTGGGCTCTGTCATTGCCTGGATCCCCAGGCACTCAGTGACCAGTGACATCCATTACTTCAAGAGCTTTGCCTCTGCCAGCCAAGGTCGGATAAAGTCAGAAAAATCCCTGTGGATACTTCTACAACCAGATTCCACTCCTGCATCACCTCAACTGTGGTCAAGGCTTCACTGCACTGGGCACAGTTCAAGTCACCCCACTCCCAAGAGCAGATAGTCAAAGGGACCAGGCACCAGGTGGGGAGGGGGAAGGAAAGGGCTTGAGAAGGTGACTCCCCCCCCAGTGTCCCCAGCTGCAGCAAAGGGGGTGGGGGGGGGATGAGAGAGAAGGCACTTTTGTGCCCAAAGGGGACAGAGCTCTATCCTACCCCAGCAGTAGGAAGAGGGGAGCAAGACCCAGCTAGCCTGAAGTTGGTTACTGTCTGACAGATGCTGTCAGTTTGGGGAATGGGGAAAAGAGGAAGAAAGTGAGGAAGAATAAAGTAAAAGCAAACTAAAGCCTCAGAGGATGAAGAAGCCTATCCTCGTGTCCAGCATAATTAGGCAGCATGTCACCTCTACAGGAGAGAAAGTAGATAAGAAGAGAGATGCAAAGAAGAGCGCTGCATGTTGTCAGAATACTTTTTTTAAGCTTCTCATTATCAGCCAAATTTTTTCTTGTCTTCCCCACAGCCAGCATCTCACCACCACTGAGAAGCTAGTTTGATGGAACACCTTAAATATTTCATGCAGTCTTCAGACTCGCAGTCCATCTGCTTCAGCCTGGCCCTGCTGAAATCTCAGCAAGCCCATGGCCCTTGGCAGACTGCCTAGGCAAGGGCTCCTTTGACCCTCCTTCCTCTCAATACAGCTCTATCTTCTCCCCTGCCCTATTAAACCTCCTGTTTTTTCCTCTCTCTCTCCACTCTGCCTCCAGAGAAATCAAGTCCCAAACTGAATTTCTTCCTCCCTGTTTCCATGCTTCTTCCTCACTATTCTCTTTTCTTCAGCCTCTTCATTTCCTCTTCTATTAATTTTCCATTTTATTTTGATTCTTAGTAAGACATTGCCTGAGGTCAGGATTAAGGGGTGTCTGAAGTGTGGGTTATTAATCCATCAGTAATCAAGTATGAGCATGAGGAACCTGGCAGCCCACTGTACAGTGGGGAGACCCACTGGCAAAGCTGCACAGGGGCCTGGGGACCCTGCAGAGCTGGGGGCGGGGGGGGGAAACAGTGATCAAAGGAGAGGACACAGCCTGAGGCAAGAGGATGGCAGGGCTCTCTAAAGAGAGCTCCACTGGGGCAAATCACCTGTTGCAACACTTGAGTGTTTTCCCAAGTGAAGGGTGTTTGCACTGAGCCCTGCCAGCACAAAAGTAGAAGGTTTCTTTCCACTGAAGGTGCCTCTGGCTAAAACAGGAGTATTTCTGGCCGTCATGGAAAGGGGACCTGGCATGGGACAGGGAACCTCTCCATAGAGAAGCAACAGCTTCTTAAAGCAAGGAGAGACTCAGCATGCTGTACTCTGAGAAACAGGGTCATTTCTTCACCACTTTGGAGCTTCTCCCTCCTGAAGCAGGGGTTTGGCTCACCCAGGAGCCCCTGTGGCAGCTCCATCCCACTGAAGTGACCCCACCTGAACTGCTCATGAACCACAGGTTGTTCACCCCCATGTAGAGGAACAGCAGCAGCTTCTTCACTGCCCCCTTCACTCCTTCCTTAGAGATTATTCCCCCCCATTAGATGCTGAGGGATTAGTGGCTCATCAACTGTCTCCCCATCAAACAAGGGGAGTGAAAAAAAAGAAGGTGATTTTGCAGATGGAGATGGAGGATGATTGTAGGCACAAAGGAGTAAGGACCATTCTGGCTGCGCAGGGATTCCTGTACCAGGAGCTGTTAAGAGACAAGACCCCAGCAGGTAGTAGGGAGACACACCGGGCCACAATCGGAGCGCTGGTGCGAACAAAAGTCTTGAGGGGCAGGGGAGCCAGTGAGATCTGATGGGACTGGTCCCCAGCACCCTGCAATGGGGGAAGAGCATGGCTTACCCAGCTGAGGGGCTAAGTCAGGGCCAGCAAAGGCACCAACAGGTAGGAGGCTCAGACATGGATGTGTCACAGGGCAACGTGAGGTGGATGATGGTGAGAAGGGTTTATAGAAGAGCCACAGAAATAAGCAAGATGAACAGAATTAGTGTCATCTTGTGTTCTTTCCTTACTACTAATCTCTCTAGGTCATGTTACCTATATTATCTTGTAGTCAAGGATCTTTTGACATTTTCATTACAGGACCATTAGCTTCCTCTTCAGTCATTATTGACTATGTTAAGTAACACCAGACCTCCACCAACCCACTTCTGCTCCCACTTACCTTAGTGGGAGTACTGCCATTAGTTCTGCTGCCTCCAGTCCTGCACACTCCTAGCTTCCCAGAAAGGTCCCTTCTCCTTCCCTGCTTTGTTGGTCATGCAGGAGCTGCGGCAGGGGCTCTCCCAGGCTCCCACAACGTGGGAAAGCAACACATTTGCCCAGGGTGGCAGGTACCAGGGAAGCTGTTTTACCCAACCTGTGTTGGGGAGTAAGTTGCAGAGACACCCAGGCAGCAGAGGGCACAGGGGCAAAGGAGAGCACACTACAGCAGGAGATGGATTGCCTTCGCTCCACATTGTTTTTAATCTCCTCACCATTCTTTGCCTGAATGGGATTAGAGAAGCAACAAGGGAGCTTCACTGCCAGGCACACTCCATAGCAACACATCAGCTTTAAAGACATACCAGCTCCTAGGAGCACTAATGCACTGCCTCATCTTATTCCCCCCCCGGGTCCTCTTTCTTGTGCATTCTCCATGCTCCAGACTGCCCAGCCATCCCAGGAGGTCCTGCCTAGCAGTTTACCCTCAGATGGACAGATACACAGACAACCAGTGAAGCACCCAAACTGGGACCTCCACAATGCTTGGGCTTGCCATCACCTCTTCTCCTGGACCTTCCCCCTCTTTCTCTCCAGCAAGACCTGCCTTGTGAGCATCCCCAGAGCAACATCCCACCAATTCACAGGCAGCAGCTAGGCAAGGCTCCTCCAGGAACTCAGCTCCCCACCTGCAGTCAGAGAAAGTAGAAGATGTTCTGCTTTGTCTCCTCTTCCCACTGGGCCTTCATGAAAGCAGAGAAATGACAACTCAACAGCTGCCTCCCTGTCTGGGGGACAGGGTGGGAGGTATGAGAATTTAGGGGAAAGGAGAATTAATCTGAACAAAGCACAAACTAAGTGAAGCTGAAACTCAAACCCAAATTGCCAGCTCACATTTCATTTTGTTTCAGTAAGTTGACAGGTGTGAACAGAAGCATGAATACAGCACAGACAAAGGCTGTCCTTTATGGTATATTCAGCCTGACCAAAACAAGAAAGGTGGCCAAAGTCTTGCAAGAAGGAGCTTGATCCCTCTTCTAGGACTTAGACCCCAGTTTGAGAAACTCAAGGGGCCCTGAACTGTGGTTAAACAAGCAGAGCTCTCTGGAAGTCCATGAAGCAGTGTCAATTTATCAGCCACAGCTAAATATGGCTCAAACAATTGAGCACTTATCTGTACTGAGCCCAGCATCTTTGGAAGCTCAGCCCACCTTGCATGCAGCCAGCAGGCATGGGCAGCCCCATGCCCACCTCTGCCAAAACCACACATTCCCATCACCAGGCCACAGATCATTTCCTGGGTATGAACTCCAGTCCTGTAGCACATCTCATTTTTCAACCGAATCACACCTCTCACATCCCTCACTGGCTGCCTGGATATGTCGGCCCACAGCATGGTGCCCAGGAAGGGCTGGGAAGGCTCCACTCCCACCATCAACACACAGTTCCTTGCACTGGTGATTTGCACTGGGGCCCCAACACACCTGAGCCACATTTGGGAGCCCACTGATTTTAACTATCTGATGCATTTCAGTCACTACCCTCCCCATCTGTGGCCTCCAGCCAGCCCAAAATACAGCAGCCCATTATTTCCTCCACCATGACCTAATCTCTCATCATAGCTCCACACTCTTCCCTTGAGCAGTAACACCAAGTTTAAATCCTCACCTTCCAGTCAAAAGCTTTTAGGTCCCCCTCAGGATTTTAAACATGGGTGGAAGGACCCCCTTTTCCCTGCATCCTTCTGGCATCATCCAGCCACATGCACAGGGGAAGGTACAGCAAGTCTCTCCTACAGCTAATTGCAGAGGAACTCACCAGTAGGTCAAATATTTACCCAAGCCTCATCAATGCAAATGTCTTCTAATCCTCCTGTATCTTTCAGGCACAGCAAGAGAATGGCAAGTACACCTCTGATTTATACAGATGCATAAATTAGAGTAATAAAGAACTCATTTAGATGATTTATTATGTAGTAATTTGTATCACTATTAGTCAAATATATTTATTGTGTATGTATCATCAATATAGAGAGTTAGCAACATAAAAGCAATATATACATTGCAGTAACAGTTCCTATACCCTGAGAATTGGACAGAAGAAAGTATTTTGATGGTCTGACTACTGCTCGCACACGTGTTTTTGCCAAGAGCCATGCTGGCTCCATGAGAGTTATCTCCCAACCTGCATCCCAGTGTACGCACATGGAGGCAGGAGGGGAGGAAGATAGAGACATAAACAGTCTCACGACAGTGCATTCGAAGCCTCCGTGCCATTTCCAAACACAGCCATGCAGCTAGGTGCCTGAGGGCACTAAGCAGAAGCAGCACAGTTGGTGGGGAAGGGGTGCAGAGACGAGCCTATAAATACAAAGCTTCACTGGGGGAAGTTACAGGGTCTCAGAAGAGATCATTCAGTGGGATGAAATAATCCCAGGTGTGACTATTAAGTCCAGAAAGTAAAGACTTTGCATCAGATCCTCTATTGGGAATTTCTGTCTTCCTGAAAAGCTGCCTGAGACCCATTAAAATGTTAATCATCAGAAAAGATTAATCCTGCATCCAGTGGGGAGAGGTGTCACAGCAATGGATGAGGAAGTCCTTCACATGCACAAACAACAATGGGACACGCCATAGGCACAAGACAAAGCCTCAAGGCTGTGACACTAATCTGCTTAATCGCACTCAAGAAGTACCCAGAGAAGTCAAGTGGCCAGGGAAGGAAATAATCACTTTTGTGCTTTCCTGCTAGAGCTGTCTAACCTGATACCTTTGCTCCCACTGATAGAACCACAGACATCCTCTGTCCTCTGGGGAACATCCCAGGTCATTCAGCCACCCTCCCCCTTGTCCCTGCACAGCAGCACACCAGCTCCCGTCCCTACTTCAAGTGATACCCAGCACCTTCCTGCTTTCCCCACTGCAATGCCCTTGGTGACATCCTCCCCCAGGGCTACACTCTTCTGTCCCGTGGAAACTCTGCCCAGAAATGCCTTGAGAGCAGCACGCTTGTGCCCACACGTACCAACAGTGAGGGGACACTGGCTGCTACCACAGCCAAACAAGCCTTGGGCATTTTTATTGCCCAGAAACTTAGGAACGTATCTCCCAGGTTGAGCACAAGAGGAGGGGTGGGCCAAGTGCCACAGGCAATCTTTGGAAATGTAAAGCTGGAAGAAAGACTCAGCTATACCAACATGACAAAACAGGGACTGTCAGTGCATTTAACTACTCTTCCAGAGACACCTGGTATTTATCTCCACTATGTTTGTCCCAGCAAAGGGGAGACTGGCACAGCCACTAGCTTCAGGGACTTGCAGTAGTTCCCCTGCTCTACCTCCTTCCCCTGCCTCTCCCCCTGATGTTGCAGGGGAAATGACAGAGGGGCTTGCCCCAAGCGCAGTGCTCAGCATCTCCCTGTCTGTGGGGAACAAGAAAATACAGGGACATGATTCACCATAGCACAAGGGGACACAAGGCCACATTCAAACAGGGTAAAGAGGAAGAGGAGTCAAAACAGAAACGCAGCTCAGGCCCCTGCAAACACAGGTATCGTTGGCCAACATAGCAATGACAGATTCCTTTCTGTCCCTAAGCCACAGCCATGCAGTCATGGCCCGACATCTAAAGTGACTGCAGCCCTGGCACTTATGACTCCTAGGAGTCAAATTCAGCAACACCCAACCCTGAAGTCCCAGCTTAGTTGCCACCTCAGGAACCTGGGTCACCAGAGTCAGGAGTCCCCTGAAGGTCAAGTAACTTCAGAGCTGCCACCTTCCTCCTCCTCATAGAGGAAGGTCCAAGTACACACTTAAGGCTACTTCTGTATCTCCAGAGCATGCTGAGAAGTCCTATGGGTATCCTAGAGCAGCCCTCAGAGGATGTTCTTCCATGGGAAGTTTCCCTTCACCCAGGGAAGAGAGCACATTTCACCTTCTACAGCCTACCTATGATCTGGATTCGTGTCTCACACTCAGCCAGAGAATCCCTGACATAACTCCGGGAAATCAAATGAAGTGCCAATCCTATTTCATTTTTCAGTAAAATAACACCCATATGGGAGAAAACACAGTTTCCCCAGACATCTGCCACACATTCCAGAAAAATGCATTACAGGCATGCCACTAAGTGTGAAATAGATTTTTAAAAGTTAAAAAGCTATTGGATATTTAAAGGATGTGTGACATATCACAATATGCTGGAAATGCATTTTAAAGAAATAACAGCACCTCAAAGATACTGTGGAGGGATGCAATTAATTCTGTGCTTTGAAAAAAAATCCTGGGTTATGGTTCTCTGGAGAAAGAATGGTTGTTTGGTTTGGGTTTTTTTTAAAGTATTTACTTTAATAGTTAATTATTGTATCATAGGAGAAACTTGATGCTTCAGTGAGAGCTGAACTACACAGTAGAAGGCTATATGCAGCTACAGTGATAACACTAATTTTAATTAATCCTACCCCAAACTCTTCTCCCTTCCAACACCCAGTCTCATTTGCTTAGAGCTTCATCTGACTGGCAGCTTGAGCTGAAGCTTCCATAGCAGGTATGACTACATTTTTTTTTTCGTGGAAAACTAAATTGAATTTCAACAGTTGCAAAAAAAAAAAAGTTGTTTTGTCTGTGAAGCAGCATTTGAGGGGTTTTTTTGACTAGCACTTGTTGCTGGATGCTCTGAAACACTGCTTTTGCACTGGGCAGCAGAGTAGCCCAAGACCTCTTTTGCTCATCCTGTAGCAACCCATCCAATAAATTAGTAGCTGCCATGGAGAAAATAAATTGTGCTTTGAATATGCTCAGGAGAGGCTGTTGTGACATGACTCAACCCAAGAAATTAAGACAAAATTAAGGATGAATGTGGACCCTCAGTTTCTCCCTCTCCACACTGCCTTCACAACACAACCTTTCACTGCAAGTTCACGTGGTTTTTCCCACAGGATCCCTGTATCCACAGGGAGGGATGGCACTCAGTGAAGACAGCTATGTGACACCTATTTAGCCAACGGGCCTTACCAAAGTTTGCCGACAGCAGGGAAACAGAAGGAGGAATGCAAAGTGTGCAGGCTCTGGGGCAGGGACATTCCTTCACCCCAGCAACCCCACGTGGGATGCTCCCATCCCACCCCTTCTCACCACAGCCTGAGCCCTCCAGGACTGCCTCCACTTGGGCTCACTGTCCCAGCCTTTGCCTTCTCAGCCAGCTTCTCCCCACCCAGATCCTCACCTCTCCCACCCTGGTTACCTGCCCCTCCATTAGCCTTGCCCAGCCCACCCAGTCTCCTCTCCAGGTTGCTCACTTGTGCCATCACTCCCCAGTCGCCCTTCTCCAGTGGGAAGAGATCTGATGGATAAGCTTCCCACCCCAGCTTCCTGCTGGCTACCTGACCCTCTGGACTTATTTTCCTCCTGGGCTTCTCAGTTCCCCATTCCAGTATCCTTCCCAGGCTTTTTGCATGATCCCTGTTTCCAAGACCTCAAATTAAAATTTCATTAAGGGGTAAAAAGAGCTTTACCATGGGGAAAGTTGGGCAGCTTTAAAAAAACACGTTACCACCTCACGTAACAATGAAGAGCAAGTTGCCCGTTTCTTTGGTTCTGTTTGTGTGCATGGCCCTCATGAACAGCGTGACTTTAGAGATCCTGCTGGGCAGGAGATAAAGGAAAAACATTATTCAGCACCCAGCAAGGAAGAAACTGTGTATTATCAGGAGATCTCCCATGTAGGGAAAGACAACAGGATCAACCTATAAGAAATAGAAACTAGGAGGCTGTAGCATGGGATGAACAAGGAAACTGTGGGAAGACTGCTGCCTCTAAAGGCTTTTCCAGTATAAAACAGGTGGGCTACCATCTAGGGCCCCCTCCAGTCGCTAAAATCCCATTTCCAAAGAGGACTCCAGATAGGAAGGCAAGAGCAGTTGCCAGCACAGAGGCTGCTAAGCAGTGGGTCAACAAGTATGGAGGAAAGGAGCAAATTCCAAAGCAGGGAAGGATCCTTTTCCATCAAGGAAATTAATCAGAAAGAAGCCACAGGGAAAGAAAAAAGCAAGCAAAAAATTGCCTTGAGAAAAAAAAATAACATCCTTTATTAAGAAATATCACAGTTGGCCAGCAGCACTGAACATCAGGCAGTACCAAAGGCAATATATTATTACTGTTGCACTTCTATGAGCATGTCTTTTTAACATAATTCACTTATGACACAAATACTTCCAAGGCCTGGCCTGAATCTCACATATGGACAAAGCAGAGCCTGCCTGATTCACCCATAAAACCAGGAGACTTACTCAAAGCAAAAATCACATCACAAGCTGGTAAATAGTGAGCAAAAACCAAGGCATAAAAACTGTAATACGTCACAAAGCATACTTTTCTCAAATATGTTTTAGCTTAATTATTGATAACAATGCTTGTTAGCAATGCCTGCTAGCTAGCTGGTAAATGATCTGCAATACATTTTGTAGAAAATAAGGACATTGTATTCACAGGGGGACATATTGCCACACTAGAGTGCCAAGTTCTTGGCTGAGAAGCAAGATGCAGGTAAACGTAGGAAGCATCCTTTTGGGGTGTGTGAATGATGGGGCAAGGCAGATTTGCCAAGTACACCTTCATGGTGTTTTAGTGTGCTCCCAAATAATAAGCAGGGCTTGGAAGTCAGGCAGAGATTTTGGATCTCTGACTTGAGAGACTATCAACCTCTGCATGGAAGAAAATATTTCTCTACCCTCAAATACTGAGCTCCTGCCTGCCTCTTCCATGCCATGAAACAGAACAGCTGCTGTTTGTTACAAACTGCCTGTTTCAATAGGGAGGTTAATATTTTACCATGTGTTTTCTTTCCATTCCTTCCCTGCTCTTGTCTGTTGAGGCAAATCTTACAGTTAGCATTACAAGAACTGAATTCAGCAGCTTTCTCCTGCATGAATTTGTACTGATGTTAGCCCTTTTCATCCGTGACTCTTTAAGAACTGAAATCCCACAGGAGGTACATTCGGTTCACTCTGCCTCTCAAGACATCCAGTTACTTCAAGCTACAAGCAATCCGAAAGCCCTTGTGGTATTTCAGCATTTATACTACCCTAGGGAGGCAGCAATAAACAAAACCAAGTTATTAATGTAAAGATGAAACAGCTCTCACAAAGGTTTGGGGGTCGGGAACAAGGCTGAGACAGCAGTGTTGGTTCAACTTTTGTAAGCAAACCCTTGAGCACCTTGCCCAGCTTCCAAGCTGGGGCACAGGGCCAGGAGACGGCAGCCACGCAGCTCACATCTGTCTGCATCTGCCCACAGGAGCCAGCCCTGGTGAGCAGGGATTAGTAGAGAGCCAGCCGCCTCCCAGACAGGAGCAGGGCAGCTGCTGCAGCAGCAAGTCTCACCCAAGCTGGCCCAGGGGCTGCTCACCTCCTAGCACCCTGCTTCTGCTCCCAGAGTGGATGCACCCCTTGGACCCTGCCGTCCTGCAATCGGCACAGCGCTCCTGCACACTGACAGCTCAGGATGGGGACATCAGGGATGCCACTTGCATGTGGGAGGGCACAGGGGGGGATAGCTGCTGACTTGGGCTGGGAATAAAATGCTCTAGACAGGGATGGAAGCAGCAGCAATCCCACCCCACTGTGTAGTAATCCCCTCCACAGATAGAAGAAATCCACTGTTTTCACAGGTAAGCCATCGCATCTCTGTGGAGCCCTGGCCTTTGCCCACCTTCTAACTAAGCCAATGAGTTACATCCCCTGTTTAAATCCTACCTTTGGGTCTTCCCCTTAGCTCCTAACCATTTTCCCCAGAAAGCCTGTTGTCCACAATACTGGCCAAGAGCAGCACTTTACAGAAAGAGCCAATTCAAGGGCAGCAGCAGTCAATGCAGACAGACTGTGAGAAGCAAAACCTGGGAATGACAGCAAGGGAAGGAAAAAAAAAACAGAGAGGGAAAAAAATGACAGACTGCCACAGATGGAGAAGGGAGAGGGGAGAGACAGGGTGGCTAGTCACAGGAGGGGCTGCTGGAGGAGTTGCAGGGACTCAGCAGCTCCAAATCACAGTCGAGGAGGGGGAGCAACGGCAGCTTTTATAGACTCAAGCATGGCAGGCAATGATGAGGGGAGACCAGCAGAAGAGAAAACTAAAAGCAAGGATAAGCAAAGAGTGGGGGTCTGTATCATTCGAAGACAGGTGTCTCTCTCCTCCTGGATGAGTTGCAGCATGTAGGCATAAACAGCACCATTGTCTCAGGGGACACAGTCACCCACATCACAGCTCTGCTCATCCCCTGTCGCACCTGAGGGACTCCCCTCCCCTGATCCACACTGATGCAACAGGCAGGGAGAAAGCTGGAGAAAGGGGAGGCAGGGGTGGGCATCCTTCAGGCAGGAAGGCCAAGCTAAGCTCTCCATCTTCATCCCCACCAGATGACCTTGCAGTCAGGGCTGGGCAGGTAAAAGCTGTTCCAAACACAGCACTGCACTCAGTCTCCAGCCCCCAGACCAGCCAACCCATCCAAATACCTATGCAGGTCTTCTAGCAGGTAGGTTACACCACCATCACACCACCTCCTTACTCACTTCACTGGTCCTCAATGGCAGTCAATAAAGATAAGCACTCACACTGCTTCTCTCAGATCTATCATCCGCCTTTGATACCATTGATTACAAGGATTTGTTGAGATGCCTGCCAAGCTCAGCAGGGATTTTCAGCATGGTGCCAGAGTAGCTGTTCCCAACCTATATACCCTCCACTTATCACTCCCCAACAGTTTGTCTTACATCTTCATAATTGTATTTCATCTCTTCTTTTACAAGTCCAGCTGTGCTCTTATCTGCCTTCCTTGCTCACCTCAGCCTCCTTCCCTAGCTGCTGGTCACAACTCCGCTGTCCTCTCCAGCCAGAATAAAAAACATCCCTCTTGGCAAGCCTGTCCCCTCTGAAGCTTTTCCTGAGATGATCCCTGCTCATTTCCACAGCGGAGCCCAGAGCACCCCTCCAGGGAGGGGACAGAGGTAGGGCAGCAAAGCCAGCAGCATTCCCTCCCTGATGGAGGAGCATGGCTGACACGAGACAGCACAGCCCAAGGAGCAGCAGCAACCAAGAGCAGGGCAAGCCCAAGCCACCAAACAGATCTGTCCCTTTGACCAGCCAGCTCAGCCTGGTGGCACTTCCCACCACTGCTCATCCCTCCTCCCACTGCCCCCACCAGCAAGAGACTGCAAACGCTGTTTCAGAGAAGCACACTTCAAACAGGACTTCGTTCACCCCTGCCCCACGGCAGGCGGTGAGAGGCGGTGGCACGGAGATGTGCGAGGGACTTGGGGAAGGGGCTGGCCAAGGTGTGCTGGGTCAAGCAGAACCAGTGGGCAAAGTGAGTGCAGGACAGAAGAGGGTGCAAGCTTGAGCCTGATCCATCTTACACCAGGCTGCAGCCTTCCTACACCTTCAACTTCCAAAGACAGCATCTCTCTAGGACTAAAGATCTTCCCATCTTAGGGGCTGACAGCTCAGCAGACTCTTTGCTCCTGTTCTCTCCATAGGTCTGAAACAGGCCAAGTTTTTCACAGTCTTTCCTCTTAACCATCCTGGGACCAGCTGCAAGCCATGTGCTGCAGAAGAGCTTCAACTCTTAACCATTCCTCACCTGAAGCAGCTCCTGTCAAGTGTTACTCTCACCACACAGCAAATTCAGCTGGCTGCTGGCCTTTCCCCATGGTCTGGGATGGGAGGAGTGTCAAGTCCTCAAACAGGCAGCTGGTCAATTTGTTAGAGTTAATTGCATTATTTAATTCACATTGTTATGACAGAACATGCAATTAGAGGTCTGGTCAGAGTATTTTATAGGTCTTAGACTCAAAATTAGTATTTTTATTGCCCTTTCTATTTCTCAAAGAGCCCCCTCCGGCTTCCTCACTCACCCTGCTCTAGTGTTCACAAAGGCTGAAAAAGGCAAACTGACCATTTTTCAGAGAGTAAATTGTTCTCATCTCCAAGGCAAAATATATCCCAGTGAATAAACACAATATGCTCCAGAAGGGTTTTTTCAGCATTTGTTTTGGTTCAGCAGCGCACTGTGCAGAGGGATGGGGAGGTCCCCCAAAGCAGGCACTGCCACCATCCCTGCATTCGGCCAAGCACATCGTCCCTCTCCTCTGGCCTGGCACTACCAGGTACCTCCCAGGCTGCCACGAACCACACTGCGCTGTATGCCAAGACAAGACCCATCTTCCCAACCTAGCCTGAAGAGCAACAGCTGGTACAAATAGGTCTGTTTTCACTAGGTATAGCAGAACAACAGATCTACACCAGACAAGGACTTGACTTTCATCCTCTATTCTCTCCCACCCATTTCCCCACACCTTCCACATTCATTGACCAGAAATCCAGGGACCATATTGAGATACCTCGTAAAAAGCTGTTGCAGTAAGACTCCTAGTCTCACTTCCCTGAAACATCAGGGCACAGAGCATTAGCAGGTCTTCTATTGCTTTTGGCACATACTGGGGAAACAGGGCAGTACAACACACACAGAGAAAAAAGAAATAAATACCTCTCCTAAACCAGACTGCTCAGTATTTTGCAGTTAGCCCTTCCTCCAACAGCAGAAACCTACCCTTCAGTAACAGGGAAAATGCTCAGAGCTTTGCACGAAGACAGTAGATATGCACTAAGATTTTTTTAGCCTAATTTCTGATTTTGTTAGACCCTACGGACATTAAAGCTCCAGACAGTCAGAGCTCTGGTTGTTTGTGCTGCTGTCCTGTTTCATTTCCAAACCACGGTCTTTGACTTCTCACTATAAAAACCTCCAGAGAATAAGCTAAGGGATAGGAGGCAGTGAGATACCGTGTCTCAGCATTTGTGCTTAGATACACAGGGCCAGCTTGCAAGCCAGCCAAATTTAGAAGTCATCCCTTTACATCTGTCCACTTGCCTGGAACCGCGTACATCTCGCATACGCGCAACCCAGCCAGTTTCTTACAGATCACAAGCATGCAAATCCCCTTCAAACGCACACCCATCCCTTGCGTGTTACTAATGACAATGCATGAGTTTAAATTCCATTTACACCACATGCAACTGATCCCTCTAAACTTCCCATCATAAGCTTGCATATCAAACAACCCACACTAATGACACTCCCGTGTCACTAGTTTTGCAGAGGCAGCTTCCTTCCCAACTACTTGGGCAGTTCCTGAGCACTATCATACCCCACCACCACCCCCAGCCACCCACCTGCCAACCACAGCCAGAAAACGGGGTTTCTAACCCTGGAAAGAAGCTGGATTTTACAGAACTACTTTGTCCCCATCCAGAGTCGAGGCAGACAGCATGCCCTCCCCTCCTCCCACAAAACTAAAATTGCCCAGTATTTCATTATGGAAACGCTAAAGTGTTCAGACTGTACCATTTCCAAAACTGAACCTCCTCCTCCAAGCCCTTCCCTTTGCCTCCCTCCAGAGCGTCTGGGGAACCAAAGAGCAGAGCAACCCTAAAGGCAGCCCAGGACGCTCACCGGCAACCCCTGCAGCCCACTACCCAGAAACTCTCTCTTTAGTAGAGAAGAAAAAATAGGCACCTCCAGAGAGCGACTTTGCCCTCTGAAAGGAGGGGTTAAGGTAAGCATGCCAAATTTCCTGCTGCAGATGGCAGCCGGTCAAACATCTGCAGAGAGAGCCTGGATGCCTGGTTTTCAGACAGGTAGAGTTAGATGGGGTGAAGGCCAGCTGGCTTCCCAAGAGGAGAAGTAACAGGGAAATTAAGGGTCAGTTCAAAAGCATAGGAAATGTCTGCTTTAAAGCACATTGTTAACACAAAAGGGGAGGACAGTTTGATGCTGGGGAGATGGCAGTGTTGGCCCAGTGCATGCATTGCCTTCAAATATTAATCAAGTTTATGGACAATTGCCTTATTAAAAGTCACCCTTATTTGCTAATAGCAAACTTCAATCCACCAGTAGGGAGCTTGGCAGAGAACCCAGCAGAATCTAAAGCAGGCTTGCCCCCTTTTAAAGCTTGAAAAGCATTCGGCACATGCCCACGGGGAACACCAGTGCCACCAACACCACACGTCCACTGGAGAGCTCTGGATCAGCTCAGTTTCCCATTCAACAGGAATGACTGTAAAGTTGATTTAGCATGCGTGGAGCACAGAGAGGTTAGACAACCTCTTATAGAAAAAAAGATCTTGCACTTGTTGGATCATGGGTATACAGACATATCTGTTGGCTAGAAGGAGCTCTACAGAGCTGTGTAATCAACAGAAGTCAATCCATTACTAAGGGCACAGCAGCAACATCTGCCTGATTACCTAGAACAATACAAAGCTATCACAAGTCCTCAAATAAGTGCCAGACTCTTCAGGTGTCTTCTGAGCTGGATTTGCAGAGACAGGAGAGATATGTCTTTAAAACAGAGAAGCAGGAATAGCATATGCATTTTAGTGTTTTCCAGGTATGCACATAAAAGCTGATATTGCTGAACCCGAGAGTGGAAAGCCATGATCCCCGAGTCCTCAAGAATGATGAATGCTGCTTAAAATTCTTAAGCCATTCCATTTTTGATACATTATTATACCTTCTGGTCACATTTCCAAGCTTTTCTCTGCCTACCAGAGAGGCATGAACCTTTCTTTTTTTACATATATATATATGTACACACACACATAAATAAATGTATACATGTAAAAAGAAAAGTAAACCTCAGAGGATTACAGAAGCTCAGGCCTTAAGACAGACAACTATTAGAAGGCTTGCAATAAATTTGCAGCTGGTGTTTGCTTATTAATTAACTACATCCAGTTGTTATGAAGACTGCATCCAGGGTTTAACAGTACACAAGGCAACAGCTTAAGGCAGAAACAAGTACAACATACTACAGAATCTGCACATAAAATTTCACTCACACAAAAATAAATTGCCCAAACTGGTATTTGACCAGGATGTAATATATTAACACACCTACTCACCCAAAGTTTATTAACGAGCAAAAGGTTTGTCGGCCCCTCAGCCACGCGTGTCACCTGAAAAGCAGTGGGTTTGCCAGCACAGGGTCCCCACGCGCCATGGCATCACCTGCTCAATGTCACCAAGAGAAGTATCAATTACCAATCCACACACACATTTTCTTTGCTCCTCCAGCATTTGATTCTCCACTCTGCTCCCATAGGGCAGTGCCAGCAAACACCACTATTGCCATTAACCACCATCCTGTACTAAGTTGGCTCGTACGTAAATGGTATCTGTGGCACCAGGCAGGGAGGATGCGGGGAATAAATCGGTAGGTTTTCTCAGTTCCCCATCAACATGCCCAAGGCCAGTCCTGTTTCCTTGTGCATCGAGCACATAGCCCAAGCCAATACAGCTGCCAGTACAAGCTACAGGAAAGGTACCCCCAGAAGCATGGTAGGACTTTTAGGGACAGGCATGATGGCAAAGCCCCTGCTTGGAGGATCTTTAAAGCTAATGAGCTACAAGGCAGCTCCTCAGTACACACAAGCTGCCATACTAGCTTTGAGAAGCCACTCTGCTCTATACCCTATAAAACACAGTTCCCAGTGCTAAAAATTAAGTGCATATATAAGCTTTTGCACAACTGGGACCTGACCCACTGCTCCTACAGCACAGAAATCAACTGGAAACACTCCACTTGACTGCCTGAGAGCAAAACAGAAGTGCAAATAGCCAAAACATTTCACAAATAAGGGAAGGGGGCTGGTATATAAAAAAAAGCAAGAAAATGATGGAGTGGTGAACTGCAGAGCCTATCTCATTACTGCTACAGTTTTAGCATTGATTTTTTTAATGGCACACTTCACTCTTGCTCTCACTGTCATGTCAATATTATAGATACAACAGCAAAGGGAGGCCTGGGCCTCCTGGAAAGAGTTTCTTTTAAAGAAAGGCTCAAAGGACAAATCAAATCCACTGCATTTGACCCTAGGGATGGATGAAGTGTAAAGTATTTATGGAACCCCCAAGGAGTCTAACAGCGACACAGACATCTAGGCATCTCTCTCATAATCTTCTCATAATTTCCAGAGTGCATCAGGATCCATTTGTAAGGCACCATGTGGGCATGCCCTTTATTTAGTCCCAAACACTTTAGAAATTCATAAGATGAATGCTACACAGTTGTTTTGGAAACATGTTTTCACACTTTTCAACCTATTTCCCCTCCAAGCTCAACTTGAAAGCCTATTTGACATGAAGTTTAGGTTTCATAAAAAAAAGTCTTACGGCCTCTTTCATAACCATATCTCAAATATTGACTGTGTTAACATCGTAGCTGCAACAGCCCTATGGTCTGCAACTCAGAGCAGCCAGCCTTCTGCCTGTTCATCAAAACAGAAATCAACCTAAACAAACTGGCAGGTTGCTCACATGCTGCATCATGCCAGACTCCCTTCTGACAGGCACACTTACCAGGAGCCAAGCCAGGCTCTCCAGGTGTGCATTGCATACCCAGCTGATTACACAGCAGTTACCTGTATCTAACAAGGTTAATCAGGATTTTAAAAAAATTTGCTCACCAATAAACTAGGGCAATTCAACCATTCATTCACACTGTACACAAAGCCACCCCAGAAACGTGTAATCACTAACTTCAAAGCATCAGGTTCCTTTTCACTACACAGCACAATGGCAAAAAGCACAGTAAATACTCCCTTTGGGGACAAACACCACAAGTTTCCCATGGAACATAAGTCCCTATCTTAAAAGGGAGTTAGGGTCTACAGTTTTTGCAATAACAGCATTACACATTTATATGCTAATATGCATCCAGAAGTAATTTAGAGCAGGGATGTAACTGGATCTTTCTCCTCTTACTGCACTGCAGCAGAGGAATATGGCAGTTGTTTAATAGGACATAACAAAATTGCAGGACTGCTCATGGAAGGAAAAATAATCTTCAGAGGAGGGGGATTTAAGTAGGTGGAATGCAATTACCTAAATTGAAATTTAGTGGTTAATGACCTTGTGCTTACAAAAACTGCTACATAGTCCTTAACAATCAGAGCTTCCATTTTCAATCTCATTGGCAGTACTCTGTAACAATGATCACGAAGCTCTGGCCGAGTAGAAAGTCAATGAGAAGATTAACAGGCTTTTAATTAATGCCCCATCTTCGTTGCTGAATCTTCAGGAAAGGCCAGGTATTGCCCTGTGACAGTGACTCAGCCTGCCCCTGCTTGGCACAAGCACATTGGAGACCCAGTAGCCCAATAGACCAGGGATGAAAAACTTCAGACAGGGAAAAAGCAGGCAAGCATATAAACTCTTAGAAGACACAATTTGACTTCCATAGAAGCATTCCTTACAGAGGGGCTCATTCCCAGCCAGGGATGAGACCACAGTGAGTGATCTGCCACCAGGCTGTGGAACTGTACCATTTCTACGGTGCTATCAAAAAAAGCGGGATGCGAAGAACATATTGTTACCTGCAAGAAGCCTTCAGGATGCAGAAGCAATCCCCATTTGAAAAAAGTTATGGGAACTACTTACTGCACGATCCATTCAAAATGAGGACCACGGGGGTGGGGGAATCAAAAGGAGGAGTTTAATCCTCTGCCCTCAGTCTCTGCTTTTCAAATAATCTCCTGACTTCACACAGCTGAGCTGAAATCACAGGTCTGAAACAACCCTTTCAAAAGGTTCCCAGCAGCCCCACCATTGCCCTTCACTCCCTGGTGTCACACATAGCCAAGCGTAACATCATCAACAGGTGACTGAATGAGATTTTTCCTTCTTTCTATAGCTTCTACTACAAAAAATTCCTTTTCAGAGTCAAACTGCACACATATCTGAGGGTTAAAACAAAAGTAACATTTAAACACTGAAATGGCCATATGGTGCCCAACTCCTTGAATAACACAGCCCCAACACCTTAAAGCAAATGCCTTGCTGTGTACCAAATTGGAGGGAATGTTTTGACTGACTTTTTAGCCAGAAGTAGGGACAGACTCTTCTCTTCTTCCCCCACAACCTCCTTCCCCCATTCAAGAGAAATTCTTCATCCCAAATCCAGGCTATTACTCTTCTCTCATTTTTCACATCCAGCCTTTTCACTCAGACACAAACCTCTCATGTTTTACTCTGAGCCCATCGCATGCTGGGACAAGATTTCCAGGACATAATAACTAGTGCAGACACACAGTGATTGAAGAGCAATGCATAATTCAATACAAAATTTTAAGGAGCAGCCAGTAGAAAGGAAAGCAGAAAACCTAAACCTTCAACAAGGTCTGTCATAACCTATGCTTGAGACTGCAGCACGTTTTTAAGGGCTTCTGAACTTTAAGAAAAGAGCTCTGAGCTGAAAGCCAAACCTTTTCCCAGATTTGAAATTGAAACAAATCTGCAGATTCATCAGCCATCTAAGGTCATCTGTTATCGGTGATAGCATCTCAAGATTTCACCCAGGATTTGGCTCCTGAAGCTGAAAAGAGTCTTAGAAACATTTTGCGCTTCTCTGCTGTGTACCCAGACACTCAAATTTAATCTAGAAGCCAATACATCAAAATCATAACAAGCATCTTTATAGATAACACCCATCTAATTAGGAACTAAGAAACTTCCAGGTAGAAGCTACCATCATTTCAGACTTCTGGCCAGAGAAAGGTTCAAGTAAAACTTCAGACCAACCTCTCCGATGATTCGTCCTCTTCTTCCCCATCCCAAAAGGTCCCACAATCCAAAGAACAACAAGTGCCCTCCACCTGTTTTTTATATTGCATCAGGCTCAAGAGCCACAGAGCCCGTTGCTTCCCAGCAGCCTCAGTGCTAATGAGTTGTGCAGGTGGTTGTCATTGCACTGATGGGTTGCAGGGGCCTCCTTGCAATCAAGGCACTGAGTGTGAACCATGACACATGTGTGTGATTGCTGACCTCTTGTGCAAAAGAAGGACGTGCTCGTCTCTTGGAGATCTCTCCCAGGGCGTATGGGGCTCAGTATCAAACTCTGAACAGATTCTCCCATTCGTTCCTGGCCAGACATCACGGCAAGACATCGGCAGGACAGTGACACGTGCTAGATGGAAAGGCAAGGGGTCACCTGGGTAGCCTTGCAATCGGGGTCCGGGAGTGGTGGTTCCCTCACCAAGGGCAAGACGAGCTCCCACTAAAGCCTGTACGCTCACAGGGAGGAGACACCTCTGCCATTCGTGGCAGCCTGCCGACAAGCTCCTGGGCTAGCAACTCCCGCTCTGTCCCAGGGCAGAGGCGAAAAGGGAGCCAGGAAGGGGAAGAACAGGCCTTTCTAAAATACCTGTCTTCAAGCCTCCCCTCTCCCCTCACCCAGCCCCCCGCAACTGGGGCTGTCAGCAGCAGCTCTCTCTGAAGTCCCCTCTTTCATAATCAGCTTCTTTTGATCACACACTAAAACAGCCGAGGTTCTGTTGAAACTCAAGTGAGGAACAAAGCAGGTCATTAAATATGTAGGAAACATCATTCCTTACCTGCCAGGCACCCAGGAGGGCAGGGAGAGGGAGGGATGGGGCAGAAGGGAGGGAGAAGGGGCAGCTTGGAAAGGATATGGGTTGCACACCATTTTGATGCACCAGTTCCGCGGGCTGGTGGTCTGCTTCAAGCAGAAGAAGACAACAGGGGCCAAGTCAGGGTAGGGGACATCAGGGTCCGGCGGGGAGGTGACTTCCTCGTCCTCACCCAGCTCCGGGGAGGACGGCGGCTGCTCCGTTGGCGTTTGCTGCTCTGAGACCCCCAGATCCACGGGCTCCAGCGGGCAGACAGCAGAGGCGTGAGGGGGCTGCAGGCCTGCAGGCCAGGTGGAGGGAGGCTGGGGGACGTACTCTGCCATGCCAGCCGCAAGCGAGAACTCCTGGAGAGGAGGTGAGAAAGAGAAATGAAACCCACATGAGGAAGCAGCAGCAAGAGCACAGCACGCCTGTGCTCTCCCGGCAAGCTCGGAGCAGGGGAGAGCTGTGGGACTGACGGCTCTGACAAAGGATAAACCACAGTCGCACTTTGTGCTGAAGCAATTTTGAGCAAAACTCTTTTCTGCCAGTCCACCTCTCCACCAAGACTCCTCTGGCTAGTCCTCTCCATCGCTGTTTAAATCATCCCTGTAGCCCTTGAGACACCCTGGCACGGTGCTGCACCATCTCAGGTGATGGTGCCAACTCTTTTGGAGACAGCCTGAGCACCTTAACGGAGCACTGCGCTTTGCAGCGGCGTGGGCCCATCCCAGCACAACGCAGCCACCCTGCCCTTGCAGTCCCTCACGCAGTCCTGCCAATTCCAGGTCCAGCTCTGCTGCCCCAGGCGTGCCCTCTCCCATCCGGGACACGCTGGGCTGGCCTTGTGCCGTGCCAGTCATTCCAATGGCTCCTTCATACTGACAGTGGCAGACGCATGTCAAACCCATACAGAACAGTCACTCATTCAAACAGGGAGCTGTAACGCAAGCTAGAAGCGGGATTAAATATTAAGCACCCTTTAGTGGAGGTTGTGGAGCTCTCCTATGCCAGGGCAGTGGAAGCACCGTGAGGACTGGTTGCAAAAGTTATTCCACTAAGCAGAATGGTCAGGGAGTGCAGGTGGGTGCAGGAAGAGCAGAAGAACAGGTCTCTCGCTCAGTGGCACCCATGTACTGCAGAGCGCCGTGCTTTTGCTACAGAACATCACTTTGCTGGCTGGGTGCACTGAATGGTGGCCTTGTTCTGGGAAAACGCAAAGCCAAATGTCCATTAAATAGCACCATGGAAGTGGCTTGTCAAAGTGAGGGGAACGAAATAAAGTCCAAGGTCTGGCTTTGGAGGGGTGTTACAGTGACACTCTTAGGAAAGAGAGCTTGCCCAAGGACTGGCCATTGGCGGCCTGATGGGCGCTTTTGTCCCATCACCACGTTGGCATGTTCGAGCGTCTGGCGTACCCATGCTACAAGTACAGGTTTAAAAGCAACACAAGAGCCCTCAGACAGACCACAATACAGAAAGGGAGAATCATCAGCAGGAAAAGATGCCTGTCCATGGCAGAGACCTTGTCTCCTCGTGTCCTGGCCATAGGTTATCCTCCCAAGGACTTGTCTCAGTTCCCTTCACTTTAGGATCATGCATCTTTGCTGACGCGGCTCTGCCTTGGCATGCTGCACCCTTGATGTTTCAGCCTGAGACCCCTTTGATGCCCACACTGCTGGATCTGTGATCTCCAGGGCTCTCCCCAGCACTCCTCTGCCAGGTCCGGCCAACCTTTCCACCTTGGGCTGCAGTCCCCCACCATCCCCGGTTAAGACCCCGCGAGCTCTGCCTACCCACCCTGCTCTCTCAGCTCCCTGCTTCCAACACGCACTTTGATCCAAAGCTTTGCTTGTTCTTCAAGGCTTGGTATTTGTCAGAACAAAGAGCAGCAGGCGCAGAGGTTTAGGAAGCAGACATAGTGTCCCTTAGGGGATAGCACAGAGACTCCTTGAATTTATTACCCCAAAGGCCTGCAGCTGTTGGAAGGAAACAGGTATTGTGTCTCCTGAGTGGCTTTGGGATGCTGTTCATAATTTTTTAACCCCGGTGACAGAAGTGGCAGCACATCCTTCCCACCATCCAGCACCTCTGTTTTCACTTTCACCAGGTTTTTAACTCTGAGCACCTACGCAACTCCTTGTACCACCTTTTCCATTCCCTATTCCCACCAGCTCCCCATCGCCTGCTCTGAGCTGGCTCCCTTGCAGGCTATTAACATGCGGTGGCTGAGCCCAGCTTCTTTCCCATTAACAACACGAAGGAGAAAGGTTAGCAGGGACAGCCAGGAGGAATGACTTATTACGGTGCTCAGAGCATCCACACTGATGAGGGCATGACGATTCCAAACTGCAACGTACAAAGCTTCGTAATTAACAATACAACTGAGCAAGGGAATAGGAGAAACAACCTCATCAGCATTTCCCTGCTTTCCCCCCAAGCAAACATTCAGGGCCTCTTCTCCATCTCACCACTGCCAGATGCAGCTGGGACTTGGGGATGCAGCTCTGCCCATGTCACACACGTGCACAAATTGGGTAGTGGCTGCATCACAGGCAGTTTATCGCTCCAATTTGTGCAGCCCAGAGTGGCTCATTAGAGGTCACAGACACAGAGCTAGGTGAATCCCTTTGGAAGTCCTAAAGCTAAATACAGTCCTTGAATGACAGCTGCCCCACTGGAGATGTGAGTAATATCCCTTTCCTTCCTGAGATTAAATCCCACTCTGCCACCCAAACCAGCTCCAAGGCTGTGATCACGGCATATTTCCTACATTAAGCAGGATTAACACACTGTGTCAAAAGAGGGAGAGGGAAAACCCAAGCAGTGGGGCACTTCTGAGCTCTTTATGCAGGGTCAGTCCTCCTGTCTCAACTTCAGAGGGGAAGGGAATGGTTTTCCTGACAGAGACAGATCCAAGGTGCTCACCACTACCAGCTCAGATGTGGAGGTGGGAATCAGGTATTTCCATTGTCTTGGCCAGGCCGGGTTGCAACTCATGCAACGCTGATATTTTCTCAGGGATTGCAATTACTGGCCTTCCCATGCCATAGCATTGCTGTGTAACTTGGTTGGAGTGAGCCTATTTAAATCAAAATTACCAAGAGGAATGAGTTTGGCACACACACACTTCTGCATACACAGAAAAACGTGCCTCAATGCAGAGGGTCCTCCCCAGATAAAAGACAGTAATAGTAAGACCAGACAGGATTATAAAGCTCCAGAACTCACCTTCTGGATGCCTCTAACCTCCCCTTTGTGCAAGTGCTGCTCACTGTGGCAAGGGCAATGCAAGAGGACAATTAGGTGGTTATGGGGTGGTCAGATGCACATTCTTCCCACTCAACTGTTTGCTCAGGCAAGCCTATCCCCAGCTGGCGGTGGCAGGCCAGACCCATCAGTGCAAATCAAATTCTCCCCACCCCTGACTTTTCTTTACTGGCCAAACGCCCGAAAACATTCCCCTGCAAAAGTCACAAACTGCTGGAGGAGCGATGCTACAACTGCTGCAGGAGCGATGGTACACCCGTTGCACTTCCCTCCCAGGGGAAGGGAAGGTATTTGTGGGCTGGCAGCTTCTCCCGCTTCTCTCCCTGCACAGCCTGCACCAAAGCCTTGCTCAGAGCCAGGTCTCAAGTCTGCACTCTTCCTCCCACCGTCCATCCCCAAGGACCATTTAAAACCACCGCCATCCCGAGCCGAGCCCCTGCCGGTCCTGCATCTGGCACGCACCCCTGCCCCGGACACGTGTGCTGGCAGGGAGCTCATTGACTTGGCAGGCATGGGAGAAGCTGCCAGCCTCTGGCTCAGCCCTTCCCTGCTTCAGAGAAAGCACCTGATCCTGCCGGACTCCGCTGGGGAAGAAGGGAGAAGGATGCTCTGAAAGAGCAAGGGAAGCAGTGGACTTAATGAGCAGGGGAGATTGCTTGGGAGAAAAAAGGGAAGTGCTTCAGATTGGGGGTGTCTGTACCCAAAAGCCGATGTCACCTCCTGGCATGCACTGCTCAGACAGGTCTCTGATGAGACACGCTCCCCTGCATCTGCAGGGGCTGCTAATGCCACCACCTGCCAGGCACGCCACAGTCGACCAAAGTGCCACGAGCGAGCCAGCCCAAGGTGTCCTGCGGGCATCACAGCCCAGCTGAAGCGGTCTTCTGGCTCCTCAGCACACCTCCTCGGCAGGCGTTTGGGCAGAGAGGGGCCCCCAGGGACTATGGGTGAGGGGAGAGCTGATGGGACCTTTGCAATGCTCGTGCAGGCCTTTCCTGAAAACCTCTAAGGTGCAGACAGGATAGGTGAGACTCTTCCATCTTGCCGGTGGAAGAGCCTTTTGCAGCCACACTGGAGAGGGAAATACTGGAGAGAGGTCCCCAGAGCACCATCCCAGTGCTGGAGGTGATCCACCCAGAGCCCAGTGGGATGTCTCCCCTCCCACGCAGGAGCATCCACAGAGTTCACCTTCCCCACCACCACTCTTAACCCCATACCCCTCGCCAGCCCACGCTGCCCGGGGGCCATCCCTTCCCCCCCGCACGCTGCTCGCATGGGCAACACCAGGGCCCACAGTCGAGATGGAAATGCAGAGTATATTTCCTTTAAGAGCAGCTGTACGTGTATACAGCACCTCCCATCCTGAAGGGACACAAGTCCTTTACAGACCATCCATCACGATCATTCACCGGTTACTCAGAAGCAGCAGGAAGCGCAGCAGCCTCTCTGTCCTGCTAACACCCCACGACACCCTTGCAGAAGAGGGACAAAAATGACAACCTCCAGCTGGCATTGCAGGGGGAGGGCAAGACAGCCCCGTCAATCGGAGCAGCACCTGCAGTGCACATATTTATTTATCATCTCCAAACATCCATCTGAAAGTTGACGAGCATCTTGGGGCATGGCTCTTGCGGCTGGCTTCACACAAACCCGGACTTATTTAAGGACGTCGCTGACTGTGCGGCATATTTATGAATGCGTGTGGGTGACCCTACTCGGTAGCTGCCTGCGCGCGTGTGCTTCCCAGGGTGGTCTGTTGTACTCGGCTGTGAGTCCGCGTTTGTTTGTTGCTATAAATGGCAAGCGCCGGTTGTGTGTTATCTTTGATGCATGCGTCTGGCTGTGGGGATGTGTTAGTCATACAGGTTTCACATTTGCAGCGTTACAATATAATTAGTGGTACACGGCTCCCTCTGTGTTTATGTTCATCTGGCATCGGCGTGTTTCTCTGCCTGTTCATGTGAGGCAGCGCCTGCTCTCTTCTGCCTGTATGTGCATGGAGGTGTATCGGTATCGGTAAGGAACAGGGTCGCTTTTATTAGCAGCTAATTTGAAAGAGGAGCTTTTACATCTCCATCATCTCAGCACCTCCTAATGCAACGGGACGTGGCAGAACCCAGCAGAAAGTGTTTCAAATGGTGCCCGAATCCATCGGTCACAGGTGCCTGCATGCCCGCGCACCCCTGCAACGTGCCATCCATGGCCTGCAGCAGAGCCAGCGTCTCCCGGCTGCCCTGCCTGGTCAAATGCCCACGACCTGTGCTGCCTTTCAGCTGCACGCTGGGTGATTGCTGTGCCTTATCTCCGCACATGTTATTAACCTCTGCCAGATTTGCTCAGGAGTTTGACAGCCTCCCCCTTCCCACCCTGGTGATTTTGGATCCCTCCTCCTGCTCGAGACAAAGAGCAGAAGAAATTCCCTCATCCCACTGAGCAGTGGAAGGAGCAGTGTGGTCAGCCCAGGATGAAACAAAGATAAGCAAACTCCCTGTCCTGAAGCCTCAGCAATACCCTGCCCTCAACTTATACCGCAGGCGGCACCCCGCAGCCGTAGGAAGAACAAGCCCAGATCTCCTGGGCCCTCCCACCCTTACCACCCCAGCCGATGTCCACCACATTGCTTCCCCCTCATGTGGCTGGGATAGCTCCATCCTGGCCATGCCTCTGGTCCCCGTCCCTGGCACAGCAAAATAGGGATCTGCTTATGCTGCTAAGAAGCCTTTGGCCAAGCCCAAAGGAGATGTTGTGGAGACCAGTAAAGATGTTGCTGGAAGGATGGGGAAAAGGTAAACGATGAGAGAAGAAAAGGCACAGGAGCAACATGGGCACTTTGGGTTGAAGAGGTAGAGAGGTGACGGAAGTTTCCCAGTGGAGAATCATCACCTGGCCTTAACTACGTGGGGCGTTTGAGACCCAGAGGTCAGTGCTGCTGAAGACCTCAGCCTCATCCCATTGCTCCCCAGAGAATACGCATGCTTGCTTTCAACAAAACATTTTCCTTTTTGATGTCCCAAATAAACAGGCACCCACAATTCTTCTTTTGGGGATGACTCCCCACTCTAACAGACCCATCTATGGGGAGGTTCTGCCCCAGAGCCAGTGTTTTCCCTTTCCAATCTGCACCCCCTGGCTCCCTGCAACCCCCTTTGGTCCACACTGCTCACAGTGATGTCTCCTCCTCGAGCACGCGGGCACCCTTCACGTGAGCGGATTCCAGTCACGTCCTCTCGTTTAAACCACCGCTTAGCCTAGCCACACATCTTTAGCACTTAATCCTTGCTCATAAGTTAATCTCCCTAGACCCATGGTCGTTCCGTGCAGATCCGCGCTGAAAGCCGCCTCTCGCCTACCAACGCTCTGCCGATAATGATGTGCCAAGCCCCACTTTCCCGCAGGGCTGGCGCCTGGGCCGGCCGCAGAGGCGGGCTGCCATCGTGATGTCTCTGTTGCCGGTCCCGTCACGCTGCAAGCCCATGTCTGATATGCCATCTACCGTCACACCTCGGTCTCGTGGCGTGTGCTGTCCCCTCCCCACCCCTCCCCAGGTCCTCAGACCACGTGTTTTGGATTACATTGCCCCCAGATGCATTAGCTTGCATTTTTCCTACGATGAATCTCATTATGTTATTTTCTGCCCATCTTCCTGACCTCGCTAGTTCCCTTTGTGTTGTTTTTCTGCATCCCCAGTGGCAGGCAAAAACCTGTTCTATCTTCATCCAGGAAAGTCATTAACATGCTGTTTACTCCCTCCTCCAGATCAGCAATGAAGATGTCAACTAAGACAGGTCTGATGAGGATGATGAAGAGGAAGATAGTGATCTCGTAGGCTCCCAGCCACAACGGCTTTGGGGCTGTCCTCACACCCTCAGCCCCTGAGCCAGAATATGAAGTGCTCGCAGGAGGGGCAAAATATGCAAATACCTCGATTGTGCCTCCTGGAGAAGCCCATGCTGGGGGAACGGAGCTGCAGCTCCTGCCCACCACAAGGGCAGACGGTGCCCAGTGCTGCAGCTGTGCTGAGAGTGGATGGAAAAAGGCAGCCAGCGGCTGTGGCCAGGCTGGTCGCTCCCACCCAGGCTAAGCCGGCAGCGAGAAGCTCTGCTCTTTCACACCATCCTTCCTGGACCAACCTCTCTGCTTCTTTTGTCCCAGTCCCCGTGCCCAGCCTGACCCAGTGTCCCTTCAGGACCTGTTGCAGTCAGTGGGTGTAAGAAAGCAGCAGCATAAAAGGAGCGGGGAGACCCCAGGAGACCCCCTGCTCCCCGTCAGAGCACAGCGCTGGATGCAACCTCCCACCCTTGCACAAGCATCCTCATCCCACCCCCAGACTTTGTCCCAACCCACATCACTGCTTACATCTGGAGAGGAGGTTCCCCAGGGTGGAAAGGGAGATGGGGAGAAGCAAGAAAGGAAGGAGCACATCTAAAAGGAACACAGTGTTAAGGGGATTCGGGGAGCATCAAGAGTTACACGTTACACCTCTCCCCTCCCTATGAGTTACTGCCCCCCCCCAATCCCCTGCCTCCAAAGGAGATAATCTGCATACACCTAGATGCACATTTGGAGCAAACTAACTCTGTCAAAAACAAAAACAGGAAGGGAGCTGAAGCTATGTGGAGTGCAATGATGCCCCAGGCTCTGCCTCTAGAAAGGAGAGGGGATATGGGAGAGAAACGTAGCTCTGAAGCTGGGAATCATCTAGAAGCAGAGAGGAGACAATGCTGGTAGCTCTTCTGCAAAGGCCTATGGGCTGTTCAATCTCAGGTCAGTAAATAGACCAGGACCTTGTGATGGCTCCCTGCATCCCACATGATTTGACTACCGACACTGCTACTCATTTATATTAGCCTGGAGAGTGCCCCTTCTCTCCCTGCTGCCACCAGGAGAAAAAAAAAAAGAAAAAAATAAAAAACAAATCAAAGCTTGGATGGCTGCTGGAATAGAAATCACTGAAAAGTAGCAAAGATACCAACGCAAGCATATCTGACCACGGACCTGAAATGGAGCCCTGTAGTCCAAGTCCAATCCCTCCCCATAGCAGACAACCTAGCAAGGAAACTCAGTCCAAGAGAGTCCATGAAGAGTTAGTTACCCTATCCCCCACCTCCCACCACCCCCACTGGCAAACTTATTGTAGCTCGAAAGGCAAAACAGGAAAAAAAAAATGCCGAAGGAAGACAAGCAATTGAGGGCATCACCACTGCTGAAAGTCCCTGCTCTGGGAGGAGACAAGAGATGATGCTGGGCACACTGCACAGATGCACACGCTGCACACACACACACTGCAGCAGCAGAAACAGGATCCCATCCATCCCTGCCAGGCTGACCTGTAGGAAAATCCATTCCCAACCTCCATCCTGGAAAGCGACTTAATCGAGCCTGTCAGCAAGACACACTAACCCAGCACCTGAGAAATGTTTAATACCACTAACCCCATCTGTACTCTCTATACAGCGCTGTTTTTCTAGCCACGGCCAAACTCTGACACTTCAGAGAAAGGAAATAAAAACCTTCCCACCACCCCCCCGCAATGATCACACCACACAAATACTTTCAGCAGCCACATCACAGCAGCAAAATCCCCGGCACTCGCCACTTCACCAGCTACCGACAGCGCAAGGTCAGCAGCTCCTCTCCATCCCGTTCAACCGCACAGCCATAACCCCGAGCTCCAGTGGTTTCACATGGCAATGCCCCTTGCTAGCCCTCCCTGGGACACCCCTGTCGAGCTCTACGTTGAGGCACGATGTGGTGCCTGCACTGCAGACGACGGTTATGTCAGAAGCAGAGACCGGCCACNTTTTTTTAATGCACACACACGCTTGATAAGAGGGGAACAACCTTTCCTTTCGGAGGTACCACTCCAATCCTGCCTTGGTCACACGGAGATCGGGCTGCTGTACTGCACTCTGCGGGTGCTGGGAAACACAAACTACTGCAGAAAGCACCAACAAGCAGCATTTCACACCAAGAACCCGCAGCACGTCCAGTCACCCACAGGCTGCAAGGATTGGCATTGACCTGCAAAGGCCCTGATGGCTGAGCCCGGCTTAGCCAAGAGCCCACCTCCCTCCTGCCCCACCGCATCAGCACACAGCTCCGGTCCGAGGCAAGCGACAAGGCATTTTCTGAGATCTCCTCATTGCAATTAGTCCCTGATACACTGGGCTGATTGCTCTTCAGGGCACACCGCAGTGCTTCAAACATGGTGGCCTGACGAGTACCGGGAAAGCGAGGAGTTTATTACCAAGTTAGTGGGTAGATTTATGCAGTCTGAGTTATGATTAGAGGGCTTAAATAAATTTTGTATCAGTATAAGCCATTTTTCAAA
The DNA here is from genome assembly GCA_013401275.1 of Pandion haliaetus. Classification (NCBI taxonomy): domain Eukaryota; kingdom Metazoa; phylum Chordata; class Aves; order Accipitriformes; family Pandionidae; genus Pandion; species Pandion haliaetus. Next base: position 131,838 of record VYZV01016787.1, on the reverse strand, counting down.
CCACTACGTGATTTCTAAGAGCTTCAAAGTATGCATTTCAGACACAGATGAATGAACTAAATAAGCTGACTATATTAGGTCATTATAAACAACTGTGCACCCCTGCATAACTGGGAAGAAACCTTTACTTTCCGATAATGGGTTGGGGATTTGTAGATCTTGAACACTCTTAAAATCAGCCCTACGTTATCCCATCTTACAGATTTAAAAAAATACAGCTAAGAAATGGTACTGCCTGATCTTGCAGATCCACCTGCACCACTTGATTTCTGAGCCTATCCATGGACCCAGCAGTTTTAGCAAGGCTCTGTGCAAGTGCAGGTGTTCACCTGCTTGCTTGAACTTGCAGGATTAGGACTTTGATTTAATAGAAGATGAAATTTATTTTAAATCAGCGGCCAGCTCTTTTAAAGAATCCTAACACTGTGTGTGCGTATCATGAGTTTCCAGCTGTAGATATTTGTTCTCTTTGAGAAAAATGGGTAAAAATTGGTTTCAACATTCTTTTCCCACAGGAAAAAAAGCTGAGCAAGCATATGGCTTCTTTGCAGCAAAGCCCAGAATTGCAGGCTTTTCCCAAAATCAAAGGTGGCCAGGGCTCAGCTTAAGCCACCCTGGTCTGGGCTATCCTCCCAGTGTACCGACTGGGCTGTAACACTAAGCAGGGCTGTAGGCTGGGACCACGTCGCACTGGGTGTGGACACGTGGGTTCTCCCAAACCAGATCAGGCAGCAGTAACGCAGCCAGGTGTGAAGTGGGTTGGTGGGAAGGCAGCAAGCAAGCAAGCAAGCCCAGGACTAGAGGAGAAGCCAGAGCTGCAGCCTGGGGCACCGGTGCATTACGGGCACTTTGAGGATGCCCAGGGCTGGAGCGGTGAGGAAGGTGCTGCTTTTGCTGGTGACACAGGAAAGCTCGCCCAGCATTGCGGGTGCGCTCTGATAGACCCCAAGCAGCCCAAGTGGTCTCCTCATATCCCAACCAAGGCCGCCGTGCCTGCGCAGAAACACCCGCAGGCAAGCAGTGAGCTCCTCGGGAATCAGCATCCCCCTCCTGTGACGCTTCCCCTCACTCCCTTGACGGCTGTGGCTGCGCAGGACCTGCTCCAGCCAGGTCCACTGCCTGAAAACGCTCCTGAGGCAGCAGCGAGGGGAGATTTTGTAAGAGAAAAAACAAGACAGGGTGACATAACCCCCCCCACACTTTATGATAGGCGCTGTCAGATTGATCCAGGCTTCGCAAGGCAATCTCNCAAGATATTCACCACCAGATCTCCTGGCAATGCACATGTGCATCTGCTGGTGCGTCGAGGTGGCCAGCGCTTAGACACCTGCTTTCCAGTGAGATCTGCAGGAAAACTGCTTTTCCCCACCTGCTACAGCCAGGGCCAAGGCTTTCCCAGAGAGGTACTGCACCCTCTCCCAGCCAGCCCAGTGCAAACACCTTGCCAGTGGGCAAGGAATCCAGCGCGATGCCAGGATTCAATCCCTGCCTGCCTCCCAGCTCCCCTGGGGAGAGGATTGTGGCACTAGACCTTCACCGACGCTGCTGCCGTTCTGAGGAAGCTCACATTCGACGCCAGTGCCATGAAACTATTACGTTATTCAATGGCGAGAGAAATGAACGCTCCCAGTCCGGCAGCGTAAGCCCTTGCAGGCAGCGGGCAGCTGCCTCCTGCCTGAGGCTGTGCTCCTGCCCACACCCGAGGGATGGGGGAGAGCTGCTCGGAAGGTGTCCTTAAAATATAAAGGGGAAGGGGGGACGGGGGGGGGCAGAAGCAGGGCTCTTGAATTCCTTTCCCAGTGCTTTGAATTCAAAGTTTCTTTGCAGGTAGGGTGTTGAGAAGATAATGAGCTTGTGGATTTCCTTCCACCGATAGAGAAGTGTACATGTTGGAGTGGAACCACTGAGGGGTGAGGGGGGTGGAGGGTCAGGAGACCCCATCCTTCTTCTGAGATAATCACCAGCCCAAATTTAGGACCAAGAGCTCTGCAATAGCACACAGAAACAACTGAGAATTAACATAGCAGTCTTCTAAGCGACAGAGATACAGAACCACTAGCAACCCCCAGATCAATGAAAAAAACACTTCCTATTAGCAGAAAGAAAATGCAGAGCAAGTTCTGCTTTTTGATTTTTACCATTTTGTAATAATTTGCAGGGAAATGATCCTGTTTGTTTTTATTTTTTTAAGCCCCTGGTACTTTTTACACAGCTGCTGTTACCAAGAAGCAAAAGGTATCCAACAAGAGTGTTACGAAAACCAGTATTGGCAGAAAATATGCCAGATAATTGCTAGTCAACAATGTCTAACATTATTTCTGGTTCTCTTCTTTTTTAATTCTTCTATTTCTCTCCCCCCGACTCCAGCCAACAGCTTCCAGTGATGTACAGAAGATGATGCATTTGCTATATTAAAGTACGTCCTATTCCCTGTCCCTTTTCAGACACTTTGGACGTTGCACACGCAATTGAAATGCAACAATAATCATAAACAAAACAAGAAATGACAATTTATGAAACCTAAATCCAAGACTGAACTCTTGCTTTGCAAAGAAAAAAAATACCCCAAACCCAAGAAGCCCCTAACAGTGAGACGGTTTTAAGAAAAGTTATATATATACAAGTCTCAGACAGTTACCTCTCCAGGGAGATTTTGTAACCCTTCCTCTTTCCCACCATCCTTCCCCATCATAACAGTACAAACTAACCAGGGCTAAATTTGAAATTCCTGGGATTATTCACACCCCTTCTATCATTTATAGTCATGTATAAAGAGCTGCTGAATATGTGTGAGAAACATTCCCTGCTGCAATCGCTCACGGACATGGACTGCTGGACACACAGTCATTCCCCTTCCACCACCACCCCTGCCCAAAACACACACCAAAATCAATTATTGCTACTTGTTGGGTAAACAGAGGCAGCCTCACATACATGGGCACCGCACACGGACATACATGTACAGCTGGACATGCACAGAGAAATAACTTTCCTCTCTGGAAAGGCAGAATTATTAACGTTACAGACATGTCTACCCTCAGCCTTTACTTCTGCAAAAGAGGAAACAGGTACGAAACAAAACAGGAATGCTGCAGGTACACGGGTGGGCACAAGTTTTCTATTAAAAGGACAGCAAAAACAAGCGGAACAAGACAGACATAAGGTTAGCCAGGTGTGCATGCGTCTCACCTACCTTTGCATGGAAAAGAAATCTCCAAGGGAGAAGTGTCCAAGTCAGAGAAGCAAAATAAAATAATAATGAAGATGCTTTGAAAAAATTCCCCCACCAAGAAAAAAAANATCCCCCCACCAAAAAAAAAAAAAAAGCCCCCCCCACCTCCCCCCCCTTGCACACAGGCACACTCACACACAGACACACACACCTCAGCGCCCGGGGGGGGCGAAAAAATAGGAGAAAAAAGATCAGGATCAGCTGAGTGACGGGGAGCAAAGAACCTGCAGGCGAGAAGCGGGGAGTTGTGTTAGATCCGTGGCTGCAAGGACTGAGCGTGTGCAGGAAGGAGATGGTTTAAAAGGAGAATACATGGTAAGAAATTGTGGCTGCTCAGGCTGGAGCGTGAAGTGCTGGAGTCAGAACGAAAGAAAAGAGGGGGAAAAAAAAAGGACCTCTTCCTTCATGGGAGGGTTTGGGGGGCTTTGTCTGTGTGTGGGTTTTTCCAGGCGGGTGGTGTTCAGAAGTGACAGGAGCCTCCTTCCAAAAAGACCAGAGGGTCAAAATAATAGTGGGGCGCTGGGAGGTGATGGAGGCGTGGGTGGGGGCAAGTTTAGCTATTCCATGGTGGGAAAGCGAGGAGGAAGGGCTGGTGTGTGGTTTCTGTCTGTCTGTCTCTCTCGCTCTGTGTCTTACGGTATGTTCACCAACGGCTTATGGAGCGAAGTGCACAGCGAGAGAGAGAGAAAATAACTGTACAGGCAGCGAGGGAGAGTGAAAAGCCGTCCTTACAGTGACACCAAATGTCTTTAGGGGAAACCTACAATTAGAGGCGCATAAGGCAAGAATTTTAGCAACACCAGAGGAAAGAAAGAATCTCCTTGCACACTGTCGCATGCCCGCATCCACGGTGGGTTCTCAGGACAGACGACTTTCCCTGCCCTCAGCCCGCTCATCCTTCCTTTTCTGATGGACACTGGCTTTGGCGTGCTCACCTTGCCCCTGAACTTGTGAGCATGTGTTCCTCCACAGGTCACAGACCAAGCAGGTTAGGGAATTGCACCTTGGGAAGAGTTAAAAAAACAACCTAACAACCCCCCCCAAAAGTCCCCCCGTCAAAACCAGTCCCTCCTCTCCCCCTGTCCTACTCCCAAATCTGTTACGGGAACTCATGGCGTGGGAACAACTCACTGCAAATTAGTTTCCTACTGCATTTTGTGAAGCCGGGGGAAAATGAGAGGGATGGATAACACGAAGGGATCCCACCAGCCGGGGGCTAGAACAGAGTACGGCCACCCCAAGGCCCAACGAACGGAGGGCCAGCCCAGCCATCTCCCCCACCAGTCCCATCCCATGGCCGAGCAGCCCGGCCCCATGCTGGCACAGGCCTCTCATCCTTGGAGCATCAACTTCCAATTTTCCTGCTGAGGATCCCTGAGTCGGCTCTGGGAAAGAGACACTATGTGAAGCCATCACAGTCCTCAAGGCTCTTCATGGGTTTTGCCTGTTCAGACCAATAAAACCCCAGATGTTATTGAGAGGCGGAGATATTCTTGCTTCTGCCATGGGCATATATTGTAAATAAGCAGCTAAAAACACCCAGCTCCCAGCTGGGCTGTGGTACAACATGTGCTGCAGCCCAGAAGCATCACTGCTTCCTCGTGGGGTTATGCAAAGCCTTTTCCAGCCCTTCCCCACCAAGACGACGTCTGCGCCGGCTGTCGCAGGCTTTGACTGCACGGCTGGAATAGCTGGGTCAGGGTAATTAACACACCCAACGTAAAAATGGCTGGGAAACCAAGCGCTTCAATTGTACTGCACAACAGGCCCTCAGACATTAACTCTCCGCAGGAAGGCAATGGAGCGAGCCCACCTTCTGGTAAAGCCAGAGCATCTCTGGTTTTACCTCAAGGTAGTTCACATGCGTTCATCATCTAGGGTGAAAAACACCCAGTACATATCCTTTCCTCTGCCGTCCATCTCTGCGTGGCTTGGCTTTGCTGTGCCAGGGGCGTTGGGCAGAAGCCAAGGTGCCCCTGGCCATTTCCACCACATAAGCCAAGTTCCCTGGAGCCTGAGCAAAGCGGTTGGCACCGCCACTGTCTCTTGTGAGGCTCTTAAAAGTCTTTGGAGCAAAGATGATGGCCACTGTCTGCTTTTAGCATAACACTTTTGTGTTTTATAAAGTGTCTAATCTTGTTTCCTCTCCTGAAAGGCAAACTCAGCCCTCAGAGGATCCTCAGGGTGCACCAGGAGTGCCAAAAAAAAAAAGAAAAGGGAGCAGACTTATAAATGATGGGAGTGTTGTGAGCATCAAAAGTTACCTGATTAGCAATCCTCCTGAAAAGCAGCCCTTCCTCAGGCAGGTCCAGCCTTTTTTTTTCAGAGCTTCTGACCAGGGCTGCAGTTGCATGGTGAACCCATGCATCCCCCACAAGCCAGAAAGAGATTTTATTCCAGGATAATAAATATCTGTGGCAGCCGGGCCCCTCCCTGTCAGTGCTCGTTTGTACTGAAGCCGTGCAGGACACTACCTCTGCCCACCTTCAGTACGAAAGATGGTTGTGGTTACCCTGAGTCCACTGTCCTGCACGAACTGGAGGGCTCCCGTGTAGGAGCAGGGAGACAGCAAGTGCCCATCCACATCAAGAAGCCCCTCGAAGCGCAGGATGGACATGATTTTGTGACACACTGACCTCAGCTTCTTAGCGCGATGGGGATATGGTGCTGGGCACATCCCCAGACCCACAGCAGAGTTTGGGGTGATACCAGAGCCACGTAATCATCCCAAAAGTCAGCTGAGGCGGATGCCCAGGCAGATCTCTAGACAATCGCTCTGCATCCTTGGGTGCCGGGCTGCTGGCAACCCGCTGAGACAGCTCCTGCCTCAACCAATTCTTGGCAGCCCCCTAAGAGATGTTACTCTTCCCTAAGCACACCACAAGCACCACACATAGCAAATGCAAATATGTAATAGCAAATATGCAAGCAACCATAGGCACTCGCGCTCCCGTATACACGCACCGACGTATGCCTTCCCCGTTCCTACGTACACTGGAGGGGCTGGCTGACCTGGTCCCCTCATGCTAGCAAGTCCACCCTGGGCTGCCGAGGTTAATCCCCTTGGCTTCCTCCTCACCAGCCACAAGACACTCGCCACTCCCTCTCCTTATAAAAAGCATCTGTTATTCCTTCCTGAAAAGAAGAAGGGCTTCAATTCTGTCCCCGAAATGATGAATCTGAGCATTATGTGATTTCAGATGCCTGCAATTCACCAACAAGCCCCTTCGGGGGGAACAGGGAAAAAATGCAATTGAATTTATTCATGCATGAATATAAAATGAGAAAAAGAGAATGAGGAGGAGGGCAGGAGAAAGAGGGAGAGGGTGAGCCAGGAGGGAGAAACAGGGCAGCAAGGAGAGGCAAAAGAAACGAAATGGTAAAGGAAGATGAAGGGTACACACAGAGGGGCACAGGAGGACAGATGCACATAAATACACACCCAGGATAATCCGTGGGTCATCGCTGATGTCCACATCCCAGGATCACGTCTGCTTGCCTTCCAACATACCTACACCAGGGGGATTACAAGACATTTGAACTCTCACTCAGACAAACCCTCCAAATTGACAAAAGCATGCAACAGGCTTGGAAGGAGGAGAGAGGGAAGGAGGCTGGGTGGGGAAACGGAGCCATGCCTTTCATCCCTTCACAGATTTGGAACTGGTGAAAAGAGCAAGCCCAGGGCAGCTCACGCTCCTGCTGAGATACAGGTCCAGAGCAGAGCTTGGCCCTTGCCCTCCCCAGGCCGCACACAGCGGGGAGGATTTCTGTGGGCTTGCCAGTACGTACCCCGTGGGCATCCCCCACAGTGGCAATCCCAGTGTTATCACCAAGCCTTGGGCTGGGAAGCCGCAGCCCTCCCTGAGCACACCCTCCTCTCCACCAGCCCCAGGAGAAGGGTCTGAAGATGAACGGCTCCTCGTCTCGCAGCTCAGACCAGTCACTAGGGCTCTGTCTTTAACCCCCGAGGCTCTTTCAAAGAGTTTTGTCACCTGCCCCGAGTGATTGCGTGGGCTCTGCTGGGAGCAACCTGGCGGTGGGTCACACCAGAGCTGAGCATGGCACAAGCTGGTCCTACAGATGCATCCAGAGCATTTCCAAGGGTCCCTCCCTGTCCCCTCTGTGATTTTTGAGAGAAACAGGAAAGTCCATGCCATCCTTGTCACCACCTGAGCTGGCAGCACTGGCTGCGGGGTTTAGCGGGGAAAGTATGTGATTCATTGCAACTGCTTCAGAGAGGAGACCGGGAGAGGGGGGACAAGCAAGAAAGGGGGAGCCGTACCAAAGCAGAGAGGCTCCAGGGTTAGCTCTGCGAGATGCAGCCCTCTGCCCTGCAAGTCTTCAGGTGGCTGTGGACTGAGCCCACTAGACAGCAGCCTACACTGGATTTAAAGGCATCCTCTAGCCAAGTCTCACGGGCATCATCCTGCCTCCTGCTAGGCTGACCCAGCCCAATCTCTCTTGCCAGCCCTGATGGAAGATCCTGCTCTCCCGCCCAGCACACAGGAGCCAAACACTGACCATCACTGCAAATCCTGCCGCCGTTGCCCCCAGGAATGGCTGTACAGTCCAGCCTGCCCTCCAGCTCGCCTGCACAGCGCACAGACCCCTTGGAGCTGGGTCCACTGTGTGTGTGCCCGGATTAGACACGGCCACATGTCAGCTGAGCTCATCCCCAGGCACATGGCAAGGAAGAGGAGCAGGCAGACACAAAGCAGGCTTTTTCCCAGTGCTCCCAGGTAGGGCATCAGGTCCAGCATCTGTTGCCGTTGTGGGTTTACGTTTGCTGCTTCCAGGAGACGGTGCTCAGCTTTTCCCACACCCTTCAAAATAGAAAGAGAAAAATAAAATGAGAGAGTGTAAGCTCTGACGTGAACCTAACTTTAGATCCAAGGGCTGATGACTCACTCCACTGGGGGAGAAGTGGCTGAGCTGGCTGTAGGTTTCTGTTTATATACCTCACTGAGCTAAATATATAGACTAAGAAGTTCTTCTGTTCTAGCCCAACAACTTCAATCTGCATTTTATCCCTCTCAATCTTAATGTTCCCTTCCCTTCTATATCTCTCTCTTTTCCCCCAGCGTTGCCTTCTTAATCCCCTTTACGCTTGCTCTGTTGTAGGAAATTGAAGAAACGCGTCTCCCCACCTTCCACTCTCCCCGCTGTTTATGGTTAGACTGACAGGGGATTTCTGGGAAATGATTCAGTGTTGTGGCTCTTAAGCACAGCTCCTCACACGGATCTGCCGATGCATTTCAGACCTGGCCCGGAGCTCCCAGCCACGGTGCCGGCAATCAGATCCCGTGCCGCCTCCTGATCCCAGTGGTCACACTGCTCTCAGGATGGACATCGGCTCCCCCCCAGAGCTCCCTTGTCCCATTGCTCCAGCACAGAGCTCCGCTCCGGCACCCACTGATGCATCCCTGGGCTGGCAGGGTGCATCCCTGCCTTCTCCAGCTCACAATCCCAGGGCACGATGCCACTCTGCCAACATGCCTCAGACCCCAGCTGTGGCACTTGGGCATCAGAGGTTGCCTGAGGAAGGACTGACAGCCACCGCCAGCAATTCTCCACTTCTGTGACCAGAACAAGGACTTTGTCATCAGCAAAAGGCATCTGGATGAGACCTCTGCAATTCTTTTCACCTGTGACCTGCCAGAGCAGGGGACTCGCACGGCTGGCACCCCACAGCATCCTCTCTCACACCTGTGCCCATACCTTGCATGTTTATGGCATGATGCTGCCATGGCCTCTCTCCCCTTTGACAACTGTCACATTCCAGACGTGGGCTGCAACCTGTCCATCAGCTGCCCAGGAGGTCCGAGGGCCCACCAAGTGGGGTCCCACACATCCCCTCCTCCTCTCTGCTGGGTGCTGCCATCCCTCCCCACCACCTGATAAATACAGCATCACCTTACACGTTGGAAAAGAAGCCCCTCAAGAGGTGTAACATCGGAGAAGGGCTGAGATGGGGAGTACAGCAGCACATGATGCTGCAGGGAAGCAACATCCACATGCACAAACCTGCCTGGCCTTCTCTTTTACGGGGCCAGAGCGGTGTAGTAGAGCTGAAATGGATAGTTGAGCACACAAGGACCACTTCTGGTTGCACTGAATGCCACTGTGGATCTAGAACATCTGCAAGCTGTGATACCCCCTCACCTCACCCCTCCTCATCCAGAGCAGGTCGAGACAAGTAGAGAAGAGGATGGTAAAAGAGAAGAGCTCAGAAAGAGGCAAGAGGGAAAATATAAATTAATCCCTCCAGCAGAGGAGAGAAACAAAGAGTGCAAGAGAAAAAGGTATCTCTGCCCCAAAGGGCAGCTCTGAGCTATGGTGGCAGAACAGGCAAGACACATCCTCTGATCAGCAGCTACTCCAGGGAGCAAAGGAAAAGGCAGCAACAGCTAAAGAGCACCCCAGGCTGGACTGGGGTCTCCTCTCAGGCATGTTCATTGCTCCTTAAAAAAGAGAAGAGAGCAAACCTGCATCTCAAATAACAGATGGTCCTTCTCATCACTCATCCATCACTTTGGCCTTAACTCTTTGAGGCTCTGTGCCATGTTCTGCACAGCTGCTTTATCCCAGCTGGCCCACACACACGGTCTCACCTGGCTTGGGATCCAGGGGAGCCTCCGAGGAAAACCAGACAAGCGTCTGCAGTCAGCTGAGTGGCAGAGAGCAGCCCTGGGCTGAAGAGCAAGAGGATGGCTGGGGCTAGTAAGAAAAATGGAGAGAGCTTTACAAAAACAAAACAACAAAGGCAATCTTGTGATGCCACCTCGTGATGGGTTTGCACAACGTAGCCTGGGCCAAGAAGTCGAGTTCAAGAGCAGCTGCCTTCCAGGGAGCAAGAGCAGAAGTGGAAAAGTACTGAGATGGGAGTCCATATGCAGTAAGATCTACAAAAAGGTGAGACCCATTCACATTTGCTGTGGCTCAGGAAAGACACAACTTTGACTCAGACACTGCTTTTGCTGAGAGCAGCACAAGCCCGGGGAAGGGGAAGGCAGTAGTTAACTCCCAGCACAAATGATAGAGGATGCCTAAAATGCTGATGGATCCAACCTTTTCCCATCATACTGTGTCCTCTGGCAGAGAAGCTTGTGGACTAAAGGCACAAAACAATCTAGGAATGAAAAGGAGAATGTGCTTTTTATTGTGGGACTCACCACTGCAGTAGAGGGGTGGCTGAGATGATGCCTTTTCCTGAATTAAAAGCATAAACTGGCACAACATGAAAGGTTTGAGATTCACCTGCCCTCTAACATAACTGAAAATTGATTTCATCCAATGATCCTTATTCTGGGCTCCAGAGCAAGATGAAACAAGATCAAATCCCCAGGATATAAGCCAAGAGGAACCTTTTCCATTGGGGTGATTATCTCCCCAACGTTATCTCTTTTCAGCTCTATCTGAAGCACGGTGCATACTGATTTTCTCCTCATCAGGGGGAATATGCCCTTCCATGTACTTGATGCTACCAGTGAGGAATTTTCTAGGTCTAGAGGCAGCTGATGTATTTCCTCTTCTGTTGTTGAGGTACAAAACAAGGCATCTCCTCCAGTATTTTTCAGTTGTAGAGATGTTATATAAGCACTTGATGAAGGGAACAGATCTAATTAGCTCTCAACTTAGAGACGAGGAAACTGAGGCCCAGAGAAAGATGATCCACCCAAGACCACCCCGCAGAGCGGGTACAAAGCCAGGTCTGCCCAGCCCCAGCTCCACATCCACACAGTGGGTCGTCCTGTACCAGCACCCAGCTGGGAGATCCCCCGGATACCAAATGTCATCAACTAGAAACCAGATCCGACACATCAAGGTGTGCACTGCCATGGGGAGGGTGAGGAAGGTGTTTCTCACCAAACCTCCCATCGCACAGCTGTATTTTTCACTGGGATGGGCAGTTTAATCTTCCGCAGAGGCAAAGTACAGGCAGAAAGGAAGATCCTGGATTAGATCAACTGATCCAATGCGGCATCCCCTGTGCTTCTAACTCTTCCCAAGTCCCACAGTCCTCTTGAGTATATTTTCCAAATAAGAAAGAAAATAGAAGAGACAGAAAGATATAAATATTGGAGACTAAATTTGAGCTATAGCAGCGCCTGAGGGAGAATTAAAGAAAAAAGAAACACCAAAAAACAAAAAAGAATCAGAGAACAGCTTATCAGATGCAAGGTTAGGAAGGGACAGGGGTTATGGTTAATAATAAGCCTGTTTGCTGTTCTGCTCCCAGGCTACAGACCAGTCTCCCGCTTCCCTCCCCCAGCTCCTCCATTGCTCCCATCCTGCCTCCCGCCCTCCCTGTCGCTCACTCTTTCTGCTCTGTCACTTCGCGTCAGGCTGGGAATTTGATGCAAGGCTCCTGCCTCTTCCCACGGCTTCACAGCACTGACCCGGCCGTCAGCGCCGGCACACCGGCTTCCCAGGTGCACCCACCCCCCTGCCAGCCCCCCCCGCCGGAGGGTGGGAAGGGGGTGCTTGGAGCACACCAAACCCGCAGGGGAAGAGTTCTCCATTTGCTGACAATGGAGCAAGGAGAATGGTCTGTCTGAGCACCCGGGGCCGCACGGCACAGCCGGAGCTGAAGGGCGTGCGTGGAGCCACCACAAACCAGTTTGTCAGGCTGATACAGCTACGGCATTGCTGGTACCCAGATAGTATCCGCACGGCGCTGCAGTGTGCCTTATGCATCCCCAAGGACCGCTCAGGGGGCCTGGGCAAGGAGAGCAGGCATTATCCCCAGCTTGCAGCACAAGTAGGCTCTGTGTCACCCCATCCTAGCCCCTCTGTTGTACAGGCTTTGAGGGGAAAAGCCTTCTCCTTTTCCTTCTCTGCATGTAGCCCACTGGGAAACATGGGGTCAGACCCAGCAACGTGCAGAGCAGGCAGGTGCTAGGGGGTTGGACAGGGAGGAAAGGACTCCAGCATTTACAACCAGGAGATGAAGAGGAGGAAGAGACCCATGTGAAACAGCTCCCCACAACAATACACCAAGGTCAGACCCAAAAAATACTCTGCCTGTGTGAGGGCAGAAAAGACACGTGGCTTCTTGTCATCATCAGTACTCCAGAGCCACCATTTCAAAGAGGAGCTGCCTTGATGTCAACTGGGGAACTGGGCTCAGGCAACTGCCCCAGGTCAGCCACGAGCATTTCAGAAGCATTTCCTCACATCTGCAAATCAGGCCAGCGCGACGCCATCCTCCCCAGCAAAAAGGCTGCTTGTCTAAGATGTGTGGCTACTAAGTGGGCTGGCTGCCAAGCAAACCAGGGCACTCTGAGCCCAACACAGAGCTGTCAGGAGCCGGCGTCGAGCTGGGATAGAGCCATCGTTAGCTGGTGAGCTGCTGCGGCACAGCAGGCACAGCCTTCGTCTCCTGCTCCCTCCCAGCCTTCCTGCTGGCACTGGGCCCAGTGACCCTCCACATTCCCTTTCCTCGGCCACTGCCGGAGTATGAAAAGTAGCCAGGTAGAAAGCCCAGCTGCTGTGAAACGCACCGGGGCCAGGAGGCCTGCCCGCGCTTACAAATACCCTCCAGCGCTCGCACATCTGCCTACACGCGTGCACGCGCGCTAACACCCAAAACAAGGACAGCCTGTGCCCACACATCCACATCTTCACAGGCACGTGCTGCACCGGTGGCAGGACGTCTCTCAGGCAAACACAGCCAGAGACAGGCAGGACCGTCTACTTGAGAAGAAGCATCAGGCAGGGCTGATTCTCCTCCCAGCTCGAGCGCAGGCAGGCTGGGCAGCCCTGTGTGAGTCACCTTCCCCCTCCGCACAGAGAGGGTAATACCTCCATCTTTTTGCTGAAGAGTGTTGGAGCCCAAGGCTGAAGAGCAGCCTGTAGGAGCTGAGTGCTTATTGTATGTCTTAAGCACACACTTAGTGCTTCTGCATGCGTCATTGCATACAAGTTGAACTTTCGGCAGAGAGGGAAACGAGGGAGGGAGGGCACGGGAGGGAAGGGAGAGAGGATAGGTGCCATTTCAGCTGTGCTCAGCCAGAGCAGGAGAGAGACGAAGAGGTGCGGGCCGGTGGCTCCTGAAACGCGAGTGCCAGCAAAGGCTCTCGCAGCAAGGAAGCAAAGCAGCAGAAGGAAAAGCAAGCAGGGAAGGAAACATTTTTAAAGCAGAGAGGGTGAATGGGAGCTAGAGCAGCCAGGAGGAGAGGAGACCAAGGCTGAGGAGAAGACTTCAGCCGGGGTGGAGCTGAGGCAAGGATACACCAAGGCAACTTCTCAGCTGTTGCAGAAGGCAGAGAGGCAGAGCCTGAAGCCGTAAGTACTGGCGTACTGTGTTCAGCTCTGGGGCCCCCAGCATAAGAAAGACAAGGACCTGCTGGAACCAGTCCAGAGGAGGACCACGAAGATGATCACAGGGCTGGAGCACCTCTCCTGGGAGGACAGGCTGAGAGAGTTGGGGTTGTTCAGCCTGGAGAAGAGAAGGCTCCGGGGAGACCTTACAGCAGCCTGCCAGTGCCTAAAGGGGGCCTACAGGAAAGCCAGAGAGGGACTTTTTACAAGGGCATGCAGTGACAGGACAAGGGGTAATGGCGTTAAACTGAAAGAAGGTAGATTTAGATGAGATGTAAGGAAGAAGTTCTTCCCGGTGTGGGTGGTGAGGCACTGGAACAGGTCACCCAGAGAAGCTGTGGCTGCCCCATCCCTGGCAGTGCCCAAGGCCAGGTTGGACGGGGCTTTGAGCAACCTGGTCTAGTGGAAGGTGTCCCTGCCCATGGCAGGGGGGGTGGAACGAGACAATCTTTAAGGGCCCTTCCACCTCGAACCATTCTATGATTGTATGATTCTATAAGTGGGCAGAAAGAGGATATGAAGGTTAAAGGTGAAGACCAGGCCACAGGTCCTGGAAGCAAATGAGAAATCAGAGGAGAATGAGCTCTGGCTAGCCCATGTGACAGACAGACTTCCCGATCTTCTAGCTGCAGGGGGTAAAAACTGGGGAAGGGTGAGATTGGCAGAATCTTGGCAAATCGTTTTCATGTGCTTTTTTTCACCCTGGGATGGAGGAAAAAAAATCACGACCCCCCCAGGTGTGTTGGCTGATGGGACCTGAAACTTGGTTTCAAAGGCAGCCACCCAGGGAAAGCTCATCTGCTTGCCAACTGCAAAACTCCCCAAGCACTAGAGCTGGTTCCACTGCTGAGATGGTTTTCCAAGCAGAACGAATTGAAAGGTTCTCCGCCCCTTAGATCAACACTACAGAGACACACACACATAAAATCAGTTTTCCTTTAGACACCTTTTTGGCTCACATCTAAGCCAAGATTCAGCTATAATTAATTGCCTTAGCAAACAGCAATGCACTCCAATCCAAGTCTTGTAAGGAAAATCTGATGGATGACTTCAGTTGTCTAGAAAAATGACATGTAGTCAAAGTCATATTTGAGGAGTGAAGGATAGCATGCATCTCCGTAAGGACTTATGGTTCCAGGGGTGATGGAGAGCTTTTCTTCCATCAGGCTGAGAGTGATGGGGGAGGACAGCACAGCACTCCTCCAAATAGTTGGGAGAATCACGCCACCATGATCAGAGATGCAGAAAGCATGACCTACCAGGAAGATACTGAGCAAAATGAAGCTGTTTAGACTACAGAAGATTGAGAAGGGGCACGGTAACAGTCTTTAAATACATACAATTTTGCTACAAAAGGAGAAGAGTTCTCAGTGTCCACAGTGGACAGAAGCAACAACAGGCTTACATTGCAGTACAGGACATTTAGTGATAAGGAGAGCAAGGCACAGACTGCTTGAGGATGCGGAGGAATGTCCTGCACTTCAGGCCTTCAAAACCAGGCCAGCCAAAACTTCTTGGGAACGATGTATGCATCGATCATCCAGAGATGGGTATGAAGTCAGTGACATCCTGAGGACCCTGCCAGGCCTGTCTTCTGTGGGTGTCCAATCCCAAATGCCTGTGGCCACCCCCACAATCAAGTGTTGCTATTGTGGTGTTTTTTGGGGAGAAAGAGCAGCTGTCTCTCCCCTGGCCATTCCTTCCCCAGCAATGCCCATTTATTTTGTCTTCCTGAGAGTCTTACAGAGCACAGCGTGTTTGCAACACTTTGTGAATAATAACACTCATATCTCTCCAGCAAAATAAAAAACTGGGTCAGCTAATGCACACGCCTGTGTACATCAGGAGCAGCCAATGCATGTGCCAATGAACCCTACAGTGCTGCAAAATCCAACCCACCAGGCACATAGGGGTTATAAGGCAATGTATCTCCATGGGGGGAAGAGGGGAGAGTTCAGATAAAACTGGGAAAAGACAACCATTTTGGTGACATTTCAGAGGTGAAACCATTAATAAAACAGGACCTGAGAGAGGGTTTTAACAAATTGCTCACACTAATATCCTGGCCACTGGGAGAGAGGGAGGGAATGTGCAATTACCCCAGCTCCAGAAGCTGCCTCCAGTGCCCCTGACCTGCGTGCATATGTATCAGAAAGAGCTGGATGCAAATAAAACAAGAGACACATACTTAACTGCTGTAGTCTGCAGGAGGGTGGCTGAGGAGGGACATTCAGAAGGCAAAAGTGAGCCAGGAGCTCTGGGGAAGAGCAGAGACAAGACAAAAGCACAGCATGTTGTGANGGGGGGGGGGGGGGGAGGAGAAAGGAGAGCCCTGGCTTACAAGCTGGAGCAGGTTCCACGGCTGGTAGGAAGATCTCAGGCCTCCGAACCCACAGGCTCTCAACTGGTTGCAGCCCATGTACACGGCTGCCAAAGCAAGGACATTGCATTTAAGAAAAGCGGAGCTTGGGATGCTGGCCAAGAGACCAAGAAGACCCACGTTTGATCTGTCCCTCCCCAGCGAGCAGGACCTTGAGCCACCGCATGTATGCTTGCGTGCATGTGCACACCTGTCCCTGCTGGGCCAAAATCCAGACTGAAATCAGACTCTGTCAGAGACAAAGCTGTTTGCTGCAGCAAGGCAGCCAAAAGGGAGAGAGAGAAAAGCCTCCGCAGTGGGACACACGGGTAGGAGCTGCCCAGCTGTTTCATCTGGCCATTTCTCTTGCCATGTTTTACACAGGCCTGGTGACCAGCAGCGAGTTCCCGGTAAATGCTGTCCTACGTTATCTCAACACAGCCCCACGTCCTACTCATTAAGGTACAGCCCCCAGAAGATGGAGAGCTGTCTGATGTTACCCATCGTCCCTCAATCATCCCCGATCACCTTGGCGTAATGGGCCTAGGCCAGGCCCCCCCACCCAAGGAGTGGAAGGGAGACAGGAGAGAGCAGTTGCCAATTTTAACGTGTCCAGTGATAATCAGGCTGGCAAGGATGTACAGAGCACAAAATCAGGCAGCAGGAGTACACAGGCAGGGAGCCGGAAATAATTACCATGATACTGTAACCAGAAAACACAAGGCCAAGCTATTTACCATACTAATTACTGTTTATCCCTGCTTATGGCTCCACATGGCAGTGGGACTGGCAGCCCGACTGGAGGTGTGAATGCTTAAAGGAACAAGCTCTGGATATTAGAATTAGATGACAGGTCAAAGGAAAGCCTCTGCTGAGGACAGGGAGAGACGAGCCACGCATCCCTCCCTTCCTCTGCTGGAGAGCTGGAGTTGCTGAAAGGAAGACCCAGCTGGTCCTCCCAGGGTACAGTTCTGGGGAAGTGCCCAGAGCCTGCTACATGCTATATATCTGCTAATGCATCTCCATGTCTTCATCTCCCTCAGGTCTTTTTCTCCTATACTATTTCTCTTGGATGCCGCTACCAGATTAAAGATTTCCCCAAAGTGTTCCTTAATGTTCCTCCTTCTAAACTGCATCTGTTCCAACAAAATAAGATACAGTTTTTCCCTTATTACAGCAGAGTTATTCTTCCAGGGCAGCTTTCCCACATCCTCCCTCCCTCAAAACCTTTTTCTTTTCTTTTTTATTTCCAAACAGGTTCAGAGTAGAGGCACAGGAAAAAGGGAGGGATCTGCCGTGGACTGCCCAGTTGCCACTGGCGAAGATGAGCATTAGGATGAAGGAGATGCAGGAGCTCGTAGCAGGAGCCCCTGCTCCAGACCCTGGTCCACCACTCCCTTCTGCATGGGCTCCCGCTGGGATGCTCTGCCCAGCAGCAACCAGCCGGCCTCTGCTGCCTGTCCTCACCGCTGCCTGCTACAAAGCTGCCTTGACAACAGCAAGAGGTATCTGAAATACTCCCCTAACCCTTTTTAATTTTTTTTTTAATGCTGTAGGCTATGTCACGGGGAAATACATCTCTGGAGGTGCTGTCCACGCTAAGGAACAGTCTGAGTGTCCAAGCACTGGGCACTGCTGATCTCTCCAAAGCCTGGGTCCATCACCCCTTCCTGCAGGGCTGATTCAACTCTTCCCTTGCACTGCTCATCGCTCACGGAGTCTCTCCCCTAGAAGCCCTGCAGCTGGTAGGCCTTGTCTCTGCCCCTTGCACTTTATTCTTCAGCCTGGGGATTAAAACAGTGCCTACCTCTCACGAAGCTCTCTCCCAAAATAAAATCAGAAGGCTGTGTTGGTCCCAATCTGTTCCTGTACCTTCCCTCCATGCTACATAAGGAGATGCTCTCATGGAGTTGGGCATGTCCTATTCACTTCCATCGAGGATGTGATAACTGAAAAACCCTTGGGAGACAACGGTCTTCCAGTCTGGAGGATTTGCCTCCCCCACTGCATCAGATGTGTCAGAGCAGCATTTCATTTACCTTTTCCAGCGATTTTTATCTGTTTGGTTATTAATGAGGAAGTTTAACCCACTCCTGGGCAAATCCCTGAAAGTCAAACAAGTCACGGTGCGGGGGGGAACCGGTCTGTAAGGGATACAATCATAAAGTGAGACAGACTCCAAGCAGGTACTGACCCTTTGGTGCATGAAGAATGATCCCCCCTCAGCTGATCCTGCCCCCTGCAAAGGCCCATGGACACCCTGCCTGCCACCAGCATGGGTTGCTGAGCGCTAGCCGTGTCACTCTCCCCAGCTCTCCCAGTGTCAAGCACCCTGTACCACCATGCTGAGAAGCCAACCCAGCCACTGCCACCTCAACACCATTTCTAAACACAGTCATGACCAAGTCATCGGTGCCCATCTAGGAAAGACATTTAATTACCTTCAGATAAAAATTAACTCATAAAATCCATTTGAGTCTGTTCCTCTGATAACCTGCTTCTCTCCTCAGTCCTCCTCCTCCAGGATGATGCCCATGTTTGCCCAGCACCCAGACTTTCACCCCTCTCCCACCATCACCACTGCACAGAAGGATGCCACCACACACCCTTCACAATCCAGACACCTCAGAAAGTGCCATCATGAAACTAAAATAATCTTCTCAAGGGGAAAAAAAGACTACACCAAGACCTCACTTTCATCCTTCTCCCCCTTCAAAGGGGGCTGCTCTAAGCCGTCCGAATTCCAGCATTTCTAAGCCTTCCCTCCTCCACGCCCTCATCACTGTGACAGACACAGCCATCCCCATAGCGCTTCCTCTACACCACTGCTCCCAGCCCTTCCAACCACTGCTCCCATAATGCCAGAAGATACCACAAGTGATCTGCATTTACACTTTGGCCGCAGGTGGGGGGAACCCAAAGCAGCTCACACAGTGTTTATGCTGGGGATGGACTTACCCTGGTTCTCATACAAGTGCATGCAAGAGCCGAGCATCTCCTCCATTCCCAGGAGTCTGTACATAACTTATACTGACACAGAGTGGCTGTCAGCCCTGTGGACCATGTAAGAAACTCACATGCCCATATGTTGAGAGCTCAAGTGGTACAGACTCACACCTCGGCTTGCAGGATGCAAGGGACAGCTCATGAAAGAGTTAAAGGTGATCACACCTCTTGTATATGCATTGTTCCCACGCCCTCCCAGCACACACACACTCTCTGGCATGATGCTTCTTGTGGAGATTTGTGCTGCCCTACTGCTGCAACAGAGGCAAGTGCCCAAACAATGTCATTTGTTCCTAATGCCTGTGCACATCTCGCAGCCTCGGCACAGTTGGCTTAATAGCTAATCTCTGCTGGAAGGCAGCTTAGGGAGGAGAGGGAGAGAGAAAGAGAGGAGCGAAGGGGAAAACAAGCAAAAGGAAAAGAAAGCAAGGTGAATAGGAACCCAGAGAATAGAAAATAACACTGCCAAGCACAGCGGCAGCTGAATTGGCTGTGACAGGCAGACCCTCTCTGCACCTGGGATTCAAACACAAGCTTATTTTCCTGGTTTCTTTGAGAGACAATGAGTCCTGACTACC
Organism: Pandion haliaetus; assembly: GCA_013401275.1. Taxonomy (NCBI): domain Eukaryota; kingdom Metazoa; phylum Chordata; class Aves; order Accipitriformes; family Pandionidae; genus Pandion; species Pandion haliaetus. The sequence continues at coordinate 112,337 of VYZV01016787.1, read as the reverse complement.
TGTCAGTGTGCACCCAGGAGATGTCACCGGCAGAAAAAAGGCCCCAGGTGCTCCCGGCCTGCACAGCTGACACAGGTATGATGGCTGAGGTCACAGGTGGCATTTCCTGGAGATGAGCAGTGAGGAGCATAGAGGTAAAAAAGAAAAATCGAGCAACAGCAGAAACCGAAGACCCAAGGCGATGCTCTTGCCAGGACTCCTGGTGTTCCCAGAGGACGCAGGACAGCTTTGCTGCCTGCACAGCTCCTGTTCTGCTCATCTAAGGGGCAGAGGAGCAGCCAAACAGTGTGTGCCTTCAGGCAGACACACTTCTTCTCCCCCAAGTCCCAGCAGATGCACAAGTGAAGACATTCACTGTCTTTTCTCAGCTTGCCAGCTCACTGAGGGGCTGTGAAGGACATGCTCCCAGAGAGGTAAGGTCAGGCTGTGCCAGGTCTCCCAGCAAGCAAGCTAACACCCTCAGCAGCCCATGAGAACACGGGTATCAAAACCAGCTGGTCATGTTTGACCACGAGGGACCCATAGCAGATCACCTGAAGAAGACCATTTTCACCCTTTAGCATGGTCCCCCTCCCCAGGACTGACACCTGGTGGGCAATCCCAAAGATGAGGGGCCACCAGTTGGTATTTTTATCCTCCCTTCTTGGGAAGGAGGAGAGCAGGTCACCCCACATCTCCCAGTGGGGCACCCAGCCAGGAACCCAGTCCTGTGCCCTTCCATGTGTCCACACAAAGGTGCCACCCATAACTTGACACCTTCCCCTGCCTCCTCCTCCTCACCAAACCACCCACACACCCTTCCCTGCTGCAAGAGGCCAAGCAGCTGCTGCCAATTAAAAGCTGCTGTTTTCACTGGATTTTTAATAAGAAAAAAAGTAATTGAAATTTAATTTAGTCAATGACCAAGCGACAGGGGAGGGTGTGTGAAAATGAGCCAGCGTTGGCTCAGGTTCCAGCAGGAAAGAGCTTGAACCAAGAGCTGTGCGAGGCGACTGGGGGGATGCCTGGGGCAGCTGAGGGGGATCCGTACAAGAGGCTTCGAATCAGGGGCTCTCAAATCGCCAGACCTCCCAACCAGACTTCTCCCCCAGCCCATCTCCAGCGTTACGTGTAAGGCCTCCAGGCACCCTCCTTCGATTATCCACACACTCCAGGCAAAACCACCCTTCTCACCCCATCCCCGCAGCCTGCGAGGAGCCGGGCATGTCTCTCCTGCCCCCTTCCCCTCTGCTGCCGGCACTGCTGCGACCAAAGCCCCGTCAGGGTTGGCAGCCATAGGCCCAACGGCACAAGCTGCTGGCAGAGAGAGAGGGAGAGAAGTAGAGGAGTCGTGGGGGCCCGAGAACAAGACAGGGCTCATGAGTCTTCCCCTCTGCAAGCACGTACCCACAGCCCCCACTGGCTACCGCCACGCTCTGGGAAGATGCTGAATATTCAATGAAGGGTTTTTTTTTTAGATCCGCTGAAAATGGCAAGGGAAACTCCACCGTCAATTTTTAAAAAAAATAAAAAAGGAAAGAGAAAGATCACAATCTCATCACTGCAGCTGGTCTTACACTTTCCCCAAGGATATGTTAGAACAGCCAAGGGTGTGAGAGGAAAGCAGCCCGTGGGGATCTGTTTCTGGCATGCTGGGGGGAGGGAGGACGAGGGAACGGCTGTGGGAGGGTGCATGTGTTGCCGTCTCTACCAGTCTGGATGGGTGCGGGTGCACAGGCAGCCTGGGCAAATGCCGTGCTGGGGGAAAGCATCACCTGGCTCTGACACCTCTGCTAGAGGTCTCAGCATCTCTGCTGTGGTTGCCAGTAGAGGACCTCGTTTGGGAAAGGCGAGCTCCGATATGAGATTTTGCAACACCAACCTGTCGGGCAAGGACAAGGCTCACTGGCTGTTTTCGCGCAGCATCACGCGAATCGCTACAGATGTATGGGGTGACAAGGGACTACATGGGGTCAGCTAGTCTGTTTGCTCTTCCCCTCAAATCAATGAGACAGAAGCCACCTTTCCCTGATGTGAGCAAAGCAGGTCTTTACTCCTTCACTTGGAAAGCCCCTTCATATCAGCAGACACAGGGTTAAATCTTCACAATCAGTAAAACCTCAGCCCAGTAAGAGAGGAAACCTCTTGCACCCCGTGTGCCGTACAGAAGGAGACGTGGCACAAGCTCTCTGTCCCAAAGCAGAGGGCTTGGCTGGGGGGTGGAGGGGAGGGCAGGAGCCGGGAATTGCAGGCAGGGATTGTGGGGCAGAGGTTCTGGGCTGAAGCCCCTGAGCTCATCCGCAGAGGAAAGAGAGTGCCAGGACGGTGCAGGGGGAATTCGGCTTTGACCACGCGGCTGAGGGAAGGGAGGGTATTTGCGTGTGCGAGGGAACAGGATGGAGAGATTTATGGAAATGATAGAAATTTTCTTTTCTCCCACTCTCCTCCACCCTGTCATTTTCTCCTCTCTACTTTCTCTTCTGGTCTCCATCTCACCTTCTGTCTCTCCCTCTGTAAGCACTTATTGGCAAGTTTTCTCCAGAACGCAGCTATTTTGAATGTGTGTTCCTCTACTTCCCTTACAATATTTGCTCTCTCATTCTCAGTATCTTCCCTGCTAGCGAAGCTGATCAGCTTAATGATGATAATATTGAACATGGTGAAATGGCTTCTTTCCCACCAAATCTTTCTCTGCTTTCAGGTACCGGCCAGTTCCATGCCTTTCCTTGTCACATCAGATGCAAAAACTCAAATATCACCTTTTTTTTCCCCCACCATCTTCTGCACTTGGAAGGGAAGGACATTCCCTAGCATATATTTTTAATCTGCTCCTTGAGAAAGCCTGAGATGTAAAATGGCCTATTTTAGTCCTATCCCTCATTCCCAGTCAGATGTCATTCTTGGGGAACCCAAACTCCTCAAGCTAGTGGCTTGTCTAGTGTGGAAGTAGCAAGTGATATATTCCTTGTCTTCATGGGATCTAGATCGCTGCCCAGCCCCCATCCCCATCACTTTTGTGCTCACTGCACAGACATAGCTCCCCCAAAACAGAAGCTGGGGTTCCACAGTAAGGTCCTGCATTTTCTGGCAAAAGAAACCCACAGATCACTTGTGCTGTGATTCATCCTAGTGGAGAGAACAGTGTGGGCTCCCCATCTCACTGTGCGTCACAGAACCTGGCCCCAGTGGGAGCCCACAGAATAACTGGTGTTGAAAGGTATCTCTGGAGGCCTCCGGTCCAAATCCCTGTTGAAAGCAGGGCTAACTTCAAAGCCAGAGCAGGTTGCTCAGCACCTCATCCTCTCGAGTTTTGAATATCTCAAAGGAGGCAGACTCCAAAATACCTCTAGGCCACCATCTCACATCTGATCCACCCTCATGATTATGTTTCTACTTTATCTGGAGTTGGAATGTCCCTTGCTGCAACCTGTCTGCTGCCTATTGTACTTGGTGCACACCTCTGGGAAAAGTCCAGCTCCATTTTCTCTACACCCACCCCCCCATTACCTTACCAATCCAATCCCCCTTAAATCGCTCTCCTCCAGGCTAAACAAAGCCAGTGCCTTCAGCATCTCCTCACATGTTATGTGCTCCAACTCCCTGATCATCTTCATGACCCTCCACTAAATTCACTCCAGTTTGCCACTCTGTCTTGTACTGGGGCGGGGGGCAATGCCTGACTCTGCCTCTCCTTGCTTGGGACCTCCCTAGGTTGAACTAAAGCCTGCTCTGAATGTTTCCTCTTTCCTTTGTTTCACTCTTAAATGGATGGTAAACAGCCTCCAGGCTATCCAAGTCAATTATTTTCAACAGAAACCGCAGTCTGGATCACCAGGTTCATAGACTGTATCTAGATTTTACTATCAGAAAATCATATTCCCGGTCCAGATGAAAAAACAATCCCCTGGCAACACCAGCATGAGGAATCAGATCACTTTGTGAACCTCTTAAGAGGGGTGGGGAGCCACACAACACACTTAGTCCTGTCTTCCCTGCCCAGCTGTCAGTGTGGTTTGGGAATTAACTCATCATGCTTTATTTATCATCAAAATCTTCAGTCAACAGTCAAAACAGAGAGGCACATTTTTCCCCTGTAAAATGTACTCAGCCATATCCCAACCTCTCTCAGCATTTGCTTCCACCCAGCATCCTAAAACCCCTTCAAATGATTCTTAAAAAGGAGGGAGACAAGTTCCAGGAGTCCCAGCTGTACTTGGTAAAGGGAGGAGGAAGACACAGGGTCATGCCATATATTGCCATGCAAAACAAACAGAGAAAGGAGGAGGGCCACAAGAAGGTGGTATAGGGAAGACACTCACTCTGTGCCAAGGATGATTGACGAGGGGAACTCACTGCTGCAGGACACTGCCAACGCAGACAACTTGACTGGGTATTTAACTGGAGGTGAGTGGTTTTAAAAGCACAGATGGCACTTAGATCTTCCAGTAAGTGTGGCAGCATCTAAGGGCTTCCAGGTGGCAGTTTGTGAAGTCATTAGGGATCTCCTCTTCCTCCTTCCCAGCCAGACACCTCAAAAGAAGCATGACATGGGGTGTAAAATGGGAAGGATTCACCTCCTTCTGAACGACCTGTGCACTAGCTCTTCCACTTTACTAGGAGTTAGCCGGTGACCTACACATGTGGTGGCTTGCCCTGTTACAACAACTCCAAGGAGAACTTCAGTGATGCCCCAAATTCACTAGTGGGAAAGTGCCACGATTCCCAGGGAAGGGCACTGTGATTTCAATTACCTGGAGGTATCTGAGAGGGAATCAGAGAGATGCATGGTCCCACCTATTCCAATTCCCCACCCTCAAGCTCCAGTTGCCATGGCAATGGTACTGACAATTTCAATGCATAAACCCAAATTTGCATTTTAATGGCACATAATTAGAATGCTGAGATAAACGATTCTTCCTCTCTAAAAGGTAACATAAATGCCACATCTCACAAATATGCCCTACCAGCAAGTATTGCGCATAGAGGCACACACACAGAGCCCATACATCGCTGGGCCGTGGGAGCTGGGAAGTTGCTTTCCGTTCCTTTATGCCTTAACTGGGAAGTTTTATATCCACAGCACAAACCCACAATTTTCAGGTTAAAACAACAGATTTACCAGATTTCTGCTGCAAACTGACCACATCACCTCCTGGCCGCTATCCTGCCATGCCATGCCAGGCCATGCTTCCCCTCCCAGGTCCAAGCAGGGTCAGACCATATCTGCTGTCCCAACAACTGAACCCTGAGATGCTCTGTATGCTGGCAGCTCTCAGGGCCTCAGTAGCAGGGATGATTTCCCAGAGACGGTGAAAAACCTGTCCCTCTCCAACTGTCCTAATATTTATTTTCCTTTTTTTTTTTTTTTTTTGTAGCTAGGTTTGTAATGAGATGTGCTCTCACTTGGTTATCTGCAATATGCCCAAGAGTTTATGCTCCAGTTCTTGGATCAGGAAAGGAGTACTGTGACAGCACCTGTCCCACACTGTCAGCAGAGAGGCCAAGTAGTTATGAGAGGGCAGAAGGAGATTTTTAAAAAGGAAATGTTTCCAAGACATCTCTCTACTTCAGCAACAGGCGGGGAAGGGGAATGAAGGGGGGAGAACCCATTCTGCACCAAATAGGAAAGCAGAAAATTAATTTCTCCTGCCCTTGATACAAACCAAATTCAAAGCAGGCAGCTGGCAGGAGTGAATAGAGACAGAAGAGAGAAAGAAAAAAAAAAATTAAAAATAAAAAAGAAGACAAGAGGAGAAAAGCAAACAAGTTAATCATAAAAGCTGCAAACCGCCTGGAAATTTCATTTGGCTTTTCAATTGGGAAGTGACATGATGCCTACTTGGGAAAGGGCAATCACGTCTGGGAGAGGCTTAAAGTAGCCACAGCCCAGACCAGCTTCCCCCAGCCCCACTGAACCCCGCTGGGCCTCCCAACCCTCGAAGAACTGCAGGCAGCTCTGCGAAGAAGGGGAGGGCACAGGATCCACCTCAGCCCATCTGCCTCATCCCACCTGCCTGGGATGTGGAAGCAAAGCCACGAGTCCTCCTGAGCAGCGCTGACAGGGCACCACTGACACTGATCTGCTATCTGCCAATGCATCGAGTAAACGACACAGAAGTTGCTCCCTGGGACCTCTGCAGCCTGGATCTGCACTTTTATTCCTGCAGAGAGCTTTCCAAGGGGTCCCCTTCAAGTGCGGCAGCTTCCTCTCAGCACTGACTAACCGGCCATGCCCACTCCATTAAATCTGCACAATTAGGCCCCAGAGGGTTCAGGCAACCTCCTGCTCCTCCTCCACGATCACAGCCAGCGGTCAGCCCAGAGGTCAGCAGAAACCCAGTGGTGAAAAGCTCTATATCCCACCCCTAGAGCCGCCTGGTCTCAGCAGAGCTTCGTGTCCAACAGGCACCAGGGCAGACGGTTCAGACCTACTGCTGGCAGAGGGGAGATCCTGATTCCTCCTCCAGGAAAGTCTCTTAGTCCTGCTCCTCTGGGCTGCACAAAAAAGAGCATGCCTCTCCCTCACCACTCCCACCACCCCAGCTGGCAACCCCATTTAATCTCTCTGCCCTCCTTCATTTACCAGAATCAAATATTAATTGGGCTGCGCTGTGATGGAGCGAATGTTAATGAGCCTTGGCACGCGCTCAAGTGGAGCTGGATTCAGCCTCCAGTGCGGCACGTGGCTGGAAGAGCGTGGCAAGGCGAGCCCAGCAGAGGAGTCTCTGGGGCTCCCCACCGCTTTGGCCAGCCCCAAAGGCTGCACGTCCTGGGGGTTCGCGTCCAGTCTCCTTCACATCCCCTTTAGCACTGATGTACATGCGTGTGTAAATGCATGTACCCGGGTTGCACACAAACACACGCATTTACCTAGAGCCACGCAAACCCCACGCCATGAATCGGCTGTACAAAATCAGCACGGATGCATGCTGAGGAGCTCACACACTGCACATCCCATGGCACCGTTTCCATTCATGTAAGTACACCCAGGTAGAAACTTATATGGATGCTAACACGTATATGGGGTGTGCTCTTATACCAACGTAAATCGTGGTGTACCCAGTAAGACAGGAGGCTGTACACCTACGCACAACCAAACGAAACACTTTCATGGAGTTGACGGCTTTCCACATGACCCTCATTCCCTTCTTTCTGGCTTGCAGTTGATTAACTTAAAAATAAAACCACAGCACAGATATGGTGGTTCATGAGGCATTTATTAGCCAGTTCCTCTCCCTTAGGATACAACTTACAGGTGCTGCACAGTAGCGACCCCTCAGAGGATGGAGACATGATCGCAAGGTCCAGTGCACAATACAAAGTTTTAGGAACAAACAGTGGAGTAAGGGAGGAAGATAAAAAAGAAGAAAAGAGTTAGTCTTACAATTTAAAGGGACTCAAGTGCTGGGAGTCAAGATCAAGAGATAAAAGGTCAGGCTGAACTGACCCTGGTTGGAGAAGCAATGGCTAGAAGGAGACAGAGAGGACAAGGAGAGAGGGAAATAGGCAATGCAAGTCAAAAGACAGCTATCAGAAGAGAGAGGGAGTGAAGAAAGGAAAGAAAAAGTGAAAGAAGAAAAGCCCCCAAAAATGAAGCAAGTAATAGAAATTATAAAAGCATCTGCCACCACGTTGAGAAACGCGCACGCCGACTGCGGGACAGAAGGTCTCCTCGCTCACCGCACGGGGAGGCCTCGTGCGAGCCAGACTCCCCACGGGCGCTTGGGTCTGCCGGCTCCCCCCCTGCATGCCCCACATCTTAGGTAACAGGGACCACGTAGCTGGCTTGTCGCTTGGCTTCCTCGGTGAGAGAAAAGGCCAGCCCCTGGAAAGTCTCTCCACAACACACACCACAGCTCCACAGCTCCCACCTCGGCTTTGGGGGCTACCACTGGGCCTCCCCGAGGGCCCTCTCCGCCGTAGCCCTGCCAGGGAGGCAGCGGCATGGCCAGTTACCATACGGCGGTGTGCTGCGGCCAGGGCTACAGATGGGTGATGGCAGATGGGGACGGTGAACAGCGATCCAGGGCTGAGCATTAGCAAGGGACTTGCTGCCAAACCGGTATCACGACCGGCAGGAGATGAGCACCGCTCAAATTCATGGTGGCAGATTCACACTAAGGCCCTGATGACTACCAGATACAGGCTGGGGTGTTCAAAGGCGGTGGTATGGAGTTGCACCTCAAAACCCTCCTGCACCTTGCTGGTTCTGTACCCAAAACTTGCCAGGGCTGGGTAAAACCTACAGCAACTCCACGCTTGGCCTGCAAACCTCTTCCGCGCTCCCCTCCTGCTCCTGGCAGGGCCTTCCTAAAGCTCAGCGCCCTTCTCGGCACCCATCTCGCCTGCTTGCTGTGCTTGTGGTGGGCGAAACCCAGCCTCACAGTGACATCTAGTGAGGAGAGCTCTTGTGGCACCAGGCACCCGTGCTAGAAATGGCAGCCTGGCCTCCTCTCCAGCTGGCGTTTGTTCCCCAGACTTCAGAAGACAGAGGCAGAGCAGGAGATGTGGTCCTGGAGAAGAAGGCAGCCTGGCCCGGGGAGGGGGGGGACTCATGCGGTGAGCATATGGGTGCCTGGTACCCAGCGCTTCCAGGGCTGCCCCTGCACCCCAAGAGGGTGGGGGGTCCCGCAAGCACATGCCAGTGGATTTTCAGTGTTTTCTATACTGTGCTGAGGAGAGATGGATGGAGGGGGAGAGAAAGGAAGAGAAGAGAGCAGAGAGCCAGATGTATAATTTAGAGGGACTCAGCTGCTGGGAGTCAAGAACAAATGGTAAAAGGTCAGGTTGAACTGTCACCCTCCCACAGCCTCAGAAATTGCAGATCCTGCTTGGAGAAGCAAGGGCTACAGAGACAGCAGTCAAGGAAACAGGGAATAAGACAATAAAAGACAAAATACAGCTATTAGAGAGAGAGAGCAAAGGAAGGAAAGAAGGAAAAAAAAAGGGAGGGGGAAAAAAGGACAGAAGCAGAGTGCAGGGAGAGAGGTCTGGCTCTACGCTGACAAATGCAGCATGCCAGCCACAGGACAGAACATCTCCTTGATCTGGGCGAGCCTCACATGCTATTCTGTGTGGTTCTGAGCAATTCTGAAAAAAAAAAATCCCACAAATTAGGAAACCACAAAGTGTGTGTTGTGGCAATAAGCACCCAGCCCCCCTGCTGCTTGCAGCTAAATCCACGATGCTGCCTTGCTCTCAATTCCCACATCAGAAACAAGTGAGGAGGAGATCAGCTGATCTGACCCGCTCCTTTCCAGTGCATGTTGGTGGCCCAACCGTCCCCTGCCCTGCAACACCTTCATGATCCTGCCCCTCCTCTGCTTCCCCCCGTTTTTCCTACTGTCTCCAAATGGCTCCCTCCCAAGCCTGAAGGGACTGGGGAGCAGGAGGGGACACGACACACCTTTAGCCACTGAACCAGGGGACACGACACACCTTTACCCATGGGAAGATCAGACCGGTGCCAGCACAGGATGGAGCAGGCAGGAGCAGCAGCAGCAGGCACTGCTGCCCCCAGCTCCACCAGCTCTGCTCTGCACCAAGCAGCAGAGACATCCACTAACAAGGCCTGCCTAAGGCAGCAAAAGCCCATGACAGCCCCAGCCCATCTCCTGCCTGTCTCCAAACGCTTAATGGTTGGTGACAAGCATAACTAGCTAAACTTTGCTGCATCCTGAGCCAGCTCCGGGGCTTGTAAACATTTTAAGGCCCTGCAGCAGAGAGGCTGGGAACGAAACACAGAGCCTTCCACCTCTTTGTCACTGCTTTGAAAGCAGCCACGTTCAACAATGACTGACATTCCCCTATTTCACATCTGCACAGCATGAGGATACTTAAGCTCTCAGCTCTAATACAGCCTCTTCCCTGTGTATTTCCAAGCTCTTTACATGAGAAATCACTATTTCCATTGTAATCAGGATAAAATATACCCTTCCTGGAAGAAACGAGACTTTAGTTCATCAAAGGCCACAATATTTCCAAAACTGAGAACCACCACTGCCTTTTTACAAATCCCTCTAGTTAAAGAATGTTATACTCAGAACCTTGTCTCAAAATCTCTGTTTCAATTTCTGTCCATTTTCTGTGTATTCAGCAGGGGAGTATTTTTAGGGGTGAATTTCCCAGATTCTGGCATGGAATATCTATAGTTCTGACTAAAACACAAAAGAAAGCTACAAAGAGCAAATCAAACAATGTAAGGGAGGAATAAAGAGTAAGTTGAAAGCCGAAGGTGAAACAAAAGAAGAAGGTCAAGTGTCAAGCCAGGGAGGCCAGTCTGCAGTTGAAAAGGGAAAGACCAATTCTAAAAGTACAAAAGGAAAAAGAAAAGATAGGCTAAAATCCAGAGGGAAGAAAAGAAAAAAAAACTAAAGTCAACAGGTAATAGTCCAGCTTCTTGAAGCTGATTTGAAATGACAACAAAGCTCCTGGTAAGCTTGGAGGCTTAGATGCTGGTAACCGACGTGTAAGTCTCATCAAGTCCACCACTAACTGTAAGCTTCCAAAGTAACAAGGGAAGATGTCCTGGAAGATTCTTCAAGGGCTTCCACCAAACAGCTCATAACTCCTGGAAGCTGTGCTGATCCAGCACTGCCAGTGACACAAAACCACAAAAATTAGGAAGTCGGATGCCCAAAAAAGCAAGATACGGGCCCAAAGCTCTCGAGTTTTTCAATAACACCCAGCGTGTATATATGGCAGTAGGTGTTGTCCACACTTTACTCACCTTCCTACAATGCATTTCATTTAGCCTGACAATCTATAAAGCAAACTTGTACTCACTCCAATCCCTGTATCTGTCCTGCCTTTGCCTCCTTCCTGCGTCCACCATCTGTACACCCATTCTCCAGCATTTAGCGGTTCCTGGTCCACAGCTCCCCTACATTTTGTTCATTAAGGCCCATCCCTGCTCTACCAAAGGATCTTTATCCTCCTTTCCCAGGTTGTTAGAGAAAAGGAAAAGCAACTACAGTGGGATAGCTTTTGGCCTGCTATACTGGGGGAAACAGTGGCGGTAAGCTCTGCCACTTTCTCCCAGAGCCGATGCTGCAGGAATGAATTAGGTGGGGAGAGCAGGAGAAGACCCAGGAAACATCTCCATGGCCCACAGAAGGAAAAGGGAAAAGTCAGTCACTCTGAGCCCTGGAATCCTCCTACTACTTCCTCCTTCTCCTAACATTTAAGGATAGTGGTGGGAAACAGAGAGGGAAATCGTTCCCCTCCAGCTGCAGACCTCTCTGCCTGCTCCACTCTGGGAGACATGCAAGAGCAGCAGATGCCCTTCTGAAGAGATTTTTCCCTTCAGGCAAAGATAGAAAGTATGAGGGCGCTGGAAGCTCAGGCATTTTTGTGAGTCTGGATGCAAACCCCCATTATTTCTGACCACAAAAACCTTGTGATACCAGCTCTGTATTATATGCAAAATATTACTACCAAAGTGCTTTCTTCTGGTATTCTAAGCCCTGAAGAAGGACTCGTTTGGGTTTTTTTCCAAATACAGCATTTATGCTCTTAAAAATGTTACCTCTCTCTACATAGTGAGCTCTTACAGCTTCAGCAAAGCTACAGATACTTGTTCTCTTCCCATTTGGAGTCAAAAAACATCAGGTGGAGAGTAAGGATTTGGTTTGGGCTGAGCCTCCACACTGTCATTCGTAAGATCTAGCCTGAGCATTCAACCTGTCTCAGCGACTTTGCAAGTTGCTCAATCTTTGTGTCTCCTTATCTCATCTGTATAGGAGGGTAATAACTCTTGTCTTGTTCAGGGGCAGAGTTCATTTCTTACTACAGCATCTAGTATGGTGGGAAGCCAATTTAATCTTAACCTGCACCAACATTATCTGCAGAAGCCGTGCAAGGCAGAGCCAGCTTCTCGGTGACCTGGAACAGGCTGAAAAGTGCATGGAAGAGGTAGGTATCTGCACTGGATTAAAAAAAAACAGAAAACAAACAAACAAAAAACAATTAAAAAATCAGAATAAATTACTTTGTCAGTCTAAAGTAACTGGACACTTATCCATGCAAGTGTATGAATGAAAGCATTGTCCAGCCCTTGTTCAAATTCAGTAGGCCAGAAAGTCAAATCGCTTTTCAAAGGCATGTCACACAGTTAAAGGACAAAGGTTCCTATGTACTTGAGGCACAGGACAGGCAGTGAACCACGGCTCTTTGTAGGAACAGTGACCGCAACACAACCTGCTTCCAGTTGGCAAACACGGCTAAATATTAAAGACAGCAGCTCTGAATACTGCTGTTCAAGAGAAAATACAGAACACGTGATGTGATTAAACTGGACAGCTGTCTAAAGCACGTTCCATAATCCACACATGAGGAAACATGCAGAGGTGAAAATCTGTTATAAATCAGCTTGAAAATTTGTCTGATTCATTTTGGAAGAGAAAATACAGATGTATGTGTCAGTGTGGACAATACACAGTATTCAAACATCAGGATCCCATTTCCCAAAATCATAAGACTGTTTTCAAAAAAACCCTAAACTAAATAAATGCTTCTGATTGTTGTATTTTACTTGTACTGCTACCCTCAGCTTCTGTTTTCTAACATTCTTCACAATATTCCTTCAGACCAAGACTCCTACGTAACCTCCTGAATCCAGAAGCTGGAACATAAAGTAAGAGCAAACAAACAGCTATTATGAACTGCCACAGACAGCAATACGATTAACCATGAATATTAATAACATCTTTGTTAGCATGTAGTACAGAATAGTAAGACGGAACAAGCCACATGTACAATAACCACATACATCTTCCAAAGCCTAGAATAATATGGAGAAGAATAGTCAATCCAAGATGAGCCAGAAACTTTATCAACATATTCAAACAGGGAAAATTTCCATTTTTCAATGCCATAAGAAAGGAAGCATAAAGTGAACTGATAATATTCACATATGGAAGTTACTCAAACTGATCTGTATGCTGGGTTATTTGTTACTAAAAAGCCAGCTAGCTCATGGGTACCCACTGAGGCATGAGATTTAAAGAAAGCTATAAAACATGAACATTAGTGTCAGAAAGCTTTCGAAGAGAGCTTAACTCTCAGAAACAAAGACACTCTCAATCTGAAATACAGCGCCTGTGGTTTCTGCCATCCAAAGTTAGATTATTGAGGCTCTAAGATAGCAATTTATTTGGATGTTATACATTTAAATGAACACCATTTGACATTCATTCTGTCCTCAAAGCCCTTCAAAGAGCTCACTGCACTGATTTTTGAGGGATTACAAAGTGATGAAGTTTTCTTGGATGAAATTTTAATTTGAGCAGAGGCCTTAAAACAGTACAACAAAGTACTGGGTTTTTTTCTTTTTACTGACATAGACACAAAGTCTCCTAACATTAAATTTTTAATAGTACATATTAGTCTGGAAAAAGCTATTTGTAGGGTCTGCTCAACTGCTTTCAACAGCAATTCAGGTAAAAGAAAGTGATAGTTAAACGTATATATCATGATGAAATAAGGGACATAGCCTCACTGTGAGAGTGATAAAGTCATGGAAGTTCCTGCAAAAAGAAATACAGCATTTTATACGCTGTGCTCAGCATAAAGCAGACTTATCAAAGACAGGTTAGTCAATCTAGGGTCAACAGAGACGATTTTACAGTTTATGACATGTAGGAGAGGAGATGATGTGATTCAAATGCCTAAATTCTAATTATATACAGGTTTAAAGGAACACAGAATACACAGGCAAAATCCAGTTCATATTAAGAGATGATCATACATTCGTAATGTAAGTCAATAAACTGATCTTGTTTAGCACTGCAGGGAAAAGATGTAAGCGTAATTCTCTACTAAAGTCAAAGAGCAAGGGAAGACTCCGCACCTGTGTCTGCAGGAGCGTGACAGGCATTATTTGTACCAAAGCCGCCTGGACAGAGACATGACAGATGCTATTATCACCTTGTCTGCCAAGACCAAGCGTAGCTGAAGCCAGAATGCAGTGAGGAGAAACATTAATGATCATGCCCCAAGAAAAGCTGCCAGATCCTGTCAAAAGGAGCTGAAGAAATATAATGTATTAATAACAGGCACACGGTTTCACAAAGTGTTAAAAAATCCATGCCCCATGTTGGACCGTGATCTTTGGCAACAGATCCAAACCTGGGGAACACATCATGCCACGAAGCGCGCATCCATTTAACTTCTTGGTGCACTAACTAGCTCCAAGAGCCTGACCAGTCTCTGAGGCAGGAGACTGTGAATGCAGTTAAAGAAAGTGCTTCGCCTTCCCTCTTCAGCGAAGTGACCCCTGTGTGCTCGTTAAATTCTATTCTGCAGGTAATTGCTGACTAAAATCACAGCAAGTCTGCACTCAACCTTGCTGGTCAAAGGAGGCATTGCCTGTATTATGGTTTCTTGCTACTGAAGTTATTTAATAAGAAGGGAGTCAGATTTTCTGAGAGACCTACATAATTTAGAGCTTTATTAATTGGCACAACAGAAATAGAAATAGGATAGTATTGGTAACAGTTTACTTTTGAGGTAGAAAAGGGCATATATTTTCCATCAACAGGATAACAAATCAATGCAGCTTGTGCCATGTTAATTTGTTAAACATGCTTTGCAGTGTTGGTAACAAAGATGTTTTTTCATCAGATGCCTTCGTAAGACATTTATGAGGTTACACCATTTTGACACTAAGAATTAGGTGATCCTAATAAAGTTAAATGATGCAAATGTAGTGTTTAACCAGCAGAATAAGCTATCTTGAATATACTATGCAATATGTAACCATGAACAGCTTACAAAGAACCTGTAAACTATATTTTAGGGCTAAAAGAGAGCGTTTGACTGATGAGGTATTTTTGGAAACGCTTTCCCCATGGTAAGATCACTGGCAGCTATCATTTGTCTCACTCCGACCAAGATAAAGATAATCCGAGTATACAAGTAATAATAAATCTGCTGCTGACTAGAATGCTCTCTAGTGCTCTCTCCAATTTCAGCAATAGGCTATTAACTCATTGCTTGCTCAGTTTCTGCTTCGCAAAACTACAATAACCTCCTCATAACTCCATTAACTTTCACACAACTGGAGGGACAAACTTGGCAGAGAACTAAGAGCTGAGCAAGTTCTACCTTCCACTAGCGCTAACAGAAGACAAGAAAATGGAGAAGTGCTCTGCGTTACACACCCAGTGACCGTCCCTGTATTAGCACCACCACAGCAGCAGATACTGACACAGGATGCCAGGATCCATCCAGGAAGGGATTCGGAAGAGCATGAACAATAAAAAGACAGGCATTGCAGTGACATCTGCAGAGGGTGGAGAACAATTTCCAGAGAATGAATGTCTTTTAATGAACCACGGTTTAACTGTTACCAATCCCCATTAGAGATCATTACTATGAGAAACAAGGAGAGCCACCTGTATCGTTTTCTCCCTGCAGGACATGTCTGTGGGAGAATAAACCTCTCTCCTCCTTCTCCAGTGTCAGCTTGTTACTGCCAGCACTGGCTGTAACAGAGTAAGCTTTATTCAGATGATAGCTAAATTTATCATGTATTAGCATCAAGTCTCTAGAGGGGCGAAAACAGGGTAAGAAAGCTTTAAATAAACAGACTAAGGTAACACTGAATAATAGATGCAATTTATGGCGGAGTGAACCCCTGCGCCTGAGGAGTCTAGTACAGTGCTAAATCTGGATTCTGGGGCCTCACCAAGGCAAAACACGACACCGCCGCTGCCACCCCCTTTCCTCTCGGCCCGTTGTTATGATGACCCCTGGGACGGCAGGGGCCCCTGGCAGCCCTAGCCCCACTGGGGTGCCTCCATGAGGGTGTAACACAGCGGGCCGGCAGCCGGACCCCACACCGCAGGGGCAGGAGAGAGGGGCCATTGGAAAGGGCCACCAGCAAGAAGGCGGCGCACCCGCTGTTGGCGGTGCGAGCTCAGGACGGGCCTGAGGTAACCGCGCCGCAACATGGCGCCGCAACATGGCGCCGCATCCCCCGCCGCGGCCCCCTCTGCGCATGCGCGCCAGGCCGCGCACACGGCGCCGGAAGTGTGGCCCGGCGGTAGACGGAAGTGGCGTCCCTGCGCGGGCGGAAGTGTGGCGACGAGGCGGAAGTTGGCCGGCGGCGGGGAGGGGGGTGCGTCGTCATGTCGGTCTCGCTGTTGCGGCGGGGCCTGGAGTTGCTGGAGGCGCCGGGTGAGGCCGCGGGGAGCGGGGGCTGTGGGGGCGGGCAGAGGGCGACTCCCGGCGTGCGGCTGGAGTAACTCCGTTCCTCTTCCCGCTGCAGGACTCCAGCGGGGACGGGACGGCCCCGGGGCGGCGGGCGCTGCGAGGCGGAGGAAGAGGGCGGCGGAGCCCGGCAGGAACAAGGCCACGGTCAAGGGCAGAGTCGTGAAGTCGGCGATAGGTGAGTCCCGGGCCGCCTCGGGGCGGGAGGGAGAAGGAGAAGGAGCTTTGCCGCCCTCCGCAGCCCTCGGACCGGGCCCCCCCGTGTCCCGCAGGCAGCCTCCGGCTCGCCCGTATCCATCATCCCTTGCTGCCCCCCTGGATGGATGCCCTTCTGGTGTGCCCCGCTTAAACACAGCCCGATCTGTGGGCGCACCCCTGTCCCTGGGCTGTAGCGGCGTCTCTTTCTCCCGGGGCCCTGCTGATCCTCCTGGGTGTCTCCTTGCGTGCTGCCTGGATGAGCGGCTGATGTGTTGTGTCCCACTCTTGCTTTGGCCTAGAGGAGTATCATAAGAAGAAGGCTGCGAATCACTTGAGAGCGAACCTGCAGTACATGTTGAAGGGACGATTTGTTGCGAACAAAGCCGTCACAGAGCAAGTAAGACCGTCGTTTCTTTCTCTGGGGGTCCGCTTCCGCTGAGGAATACGGGTGAATAGGAATCATCCCCAGATCTTCCAGTTTAGACGCTGGGTAAAGGAGTCAAGTTAAGTTTCTGTCTGCAAGTGCCCTTGAGGAATCTCTGCGTGCACTGGCGAAATAACTTACTAAGCTTTATACTCTTGTTGATGCATTGTCCCCCGTTCTGCTCTCTGATACTAGTTAAAGTGTACTGACAGCTGTTGGCTTTTCTGAATTAGCAGAGACATTTCACAGCTCCTGCTGGCAAAGAAGCCCTGGCTCAGACCTTCTTACTGTCCATGGAACGGGCCTTCTCTGTAGCTGGAGGCTGTTTATTAAGGAACTAGATGTGCTGCTGGCTCATGTAAAGGGAACTGCATAGCAGCTTAAATGATGTTTCTCATAACCTGAGAATTTAACCAGTGGTCTTCCCCAAAATGTAGTCCCGTGCCAGGATTTGAAGAGGAGAACAGCTGACACAGCTAAAATCTTGAGCTATTTTTATGAGATACCAGCTGTTAACTTACGTAAACAAACCAAAGGGTTTAGGCCAGAGTTTCTCAGGCTGGAGATTGTGAAAGGAGGTGACGGTGTATTAGGAAATGCTGAGGGAATTCCACCAACTTGTTGGGCTTTCAGGTTGTCCCGTGGAGAGGCAGGATAAAAGCAGGTCATAGTTTCGGAAAGGTGTGAATTGAAATCAGTGTTTCTATCTCTGTGACAGTTACCAGAGAGTAGTTTTCATATTTGACTCCAAATACTAAGTTGGTATTTGCTGTTGTCCCACTGAGCTGCTTCGGTTAACATCGGTGATTGCCTCTCGCTTCTCTTTGGGGGCATTCGGGGATACAGCAGCGTACTAGTAGAACAGCAGGGATGCTGCAGGTGAGCTTGAAAGTCACTGTTCTGTGGTTTGGTCTGGATAACGCTGACTGTTGTTTTTTCCTTTTTTATTGTCTGAAGGTTCTTGCTCAGAACAGAGGCAGGAAGTCCAAAGATCAGCCTCCAAAGAAGGCAGCAAAGAAGAAGCCCGAGGGCACTGTCTTTACTGAGGAAGATTTCCGTAAATTTGAGAGAGAGTACTTTGGGAGACCATAAACAATGTGACGGGGATTCTTGCAGCTCCATTCTTTCTGCAGTGAAGCGCTCGGCATGCAGGACTGGCCGTTTCCTCGGCGTGTTTGAGATGGGACATCAGAGATGTGCTTCTGTCAGCAAGTGCTTTAATGTCACACTTGCGGAGCAGCTCTGCATTCGTGCAGAACCTGTTACCGGCCAGCTAGAGCCACAGAGGTTCTCTTGGCTCTGAGGTGCGTTATCCTTGTAATTACTTCCCTCCAGCCAACATGTCTTGCATTCTTCGTGTAGAAGGGTGGATCAAGCCAAATATAAACCTTGTTCCCCTTAGGATGTGAGGTTACTGCTACCTGTGTTATTTGGCAGGGAGCATTTAAAGTACTGCATCTGAGTGGAGAAATGCTTTGGAGCAGCAGTAATAAGTCATTGGAAGGGAAGGATGCTTTGAAAGACTGTTAAACCTGAGCAGCCCTGCAGTTTCTGTTCTTATTACAGCCTCTGTCAGGTTTTTCAGTCATTGCAAAAACTTTTTACATGTCATTTGATTAAATAGTTGTTGTAGACGCTGCCTCTCTTTGCCTTTGTAATAGAGATTATTATGGTGGGCTACAACTGTTGAGGACAAAACCAGTGTCACTGATCTGATCCAAGCACCCCTCTCTTCAGGATGACTCGGTTGTGTGCATGGCCTCTCGGATTCATCTTGACACGTGTATTTAACCTTCCCTCTGACATGCTCAGGCCTTCAAAGAGCGCAGGTTAGAATGGAGATGACTCCTCTGTTTTGCCCTCCCACGGTCTCCCCGCTCCAGGGAAAAGCTCTGACACGGAGAAAGCTGTCCTTTGGGTGCTTACACCTGAGCCTCCCCCTGAGGTTGAGCCAGGCTAGGAGGGCAGTGCTGCTGGGCGCTGCCAGCTCCCATAGCCGGGAGGGGTTGTGACCCAGGCGTTAGCCTTGCCGTGAAGTTACACACTTCTGAGCCAGAGGTTGCCGTGCTGCGTTGAAGGGAAGTTTTTTCTGTCGTAGACTACTGCTGAATGCCTGGCTGCAACAAATAGAAGGCCCAGCAGGTGGGAGTGTTGTTCCAGACACTTCCTTGCTAAACCACCGTAAAAGTGCTACTGGGGAGGTCCTGCCTCTCACTGCCCTTTCCTGTCCCTTATCTAAGAAGGTGGGAAGTGTGTTCCCTTTGGAAAAAAGAGGTAAGGAGAAGGACTAATGCCAAGCTCTGGTTAGACTCAGGAGTTGATTACCAAGGGGCTTGGCTGACGTGAGCAGGAGCTGCTTAGATGTCAGCACCAGTGGGAATTTGGTATCCCTTCCCTGCCCTCTGATTATAATTCCTGGTGCTGTCCTCTTAAGTCTGTGCCTCCTCTGTTGTGTTCTTTCTCTCTTGTCTGCATGGGAGGGAAGGTCAGCCAGATGTATGAGGTCCAGACGGGAAATATTGAACATGCTGAAGTGTATGTACTGGAAATTGTGCAATAGCACGTGGGAGGGGATTTCTTGTAATAGCATCAAGTTCAACTATCTGCAGCCAAAAGTGGTAAATATAGAACAGTTCAAAGACCAATTCCCTTGTTTTTCAATTTGTTCTTGTTCCCAAAATTAAAAAATGTATTAAAAAAGAAAAGAGAATGACTCTCTGCTTCTAAAAAGAAAGGAAATGCTATTGTTTGAAAAAGTAGTGGAGAAAAATGTGTATGCAGCCCGTCTCCTCAAAACCTCTGCACTCGGTGCCTGCTGCAGTGCATGTGAGCTGGTCTAACACACACAGCTCGGTGTGGAGCTCTCGTGGAGACAATTAACAGTGTGAAAAAGCTGGCTGTGCCACAACTTGGCGCTCTGAAAGAGGTAGATTTCTGGGGTGTTAGTTTGTTTCAAGCCCTCATCTTCAGTATTTGGCAGTTCCTTTGACCTTACGGAGGTCCTTCATGTCACCCCCTGCACGTCCTCTACCAGCTCCTCCTAGGCACCCTTATTTCTGTGGTTGTTCAGCTCCTGGGCCCTTCTGCGGGCTGAGGAAAGCAAAACCATCCTTTGTTGCTCCGGAAAGGAGCACTAGGGTAATGCGGTTCACTCTTTGTACAAAACCCAGCTTGTTTGCTCACAAGTGTAAGCAAACGGGAAAGCCGTTCTTTCAAAGTTAACGAGGAACTTTAAAGTGGGGCCCAGAGCAGTTTTCCCCCGAGGATAGTAACACCCAGATCTGTGGAGTTTTGAAGTTGGATGGCAGCTTTCATTACTGGCTGGAAAGACTATTGGGGCCAACACGAGTAATCGACATACTTCTTGTGGCTGTACGCCATGGAGCGTTACGTTGTTGAAGACAGGAAAGCTACCTGACAGACTGGATTTTGCCATCTGAAATCAAACTAGGTTGTACAGCCAACAGTATCCTTAAATAAATTAAACTTTATTTTGCAGGAGGAAGGAAAAGCAAGCAGTAGTGATCGGGTGGCTCTAGATAAACCATCTTCTGCAAGGGCAGAAATCTGACCTGTTCCAGCCTTGATTTTCCCCCTCTAGCAGAGCAGGAGCTCCGGTGAAAGAAGAACAGCAGTGCCACCTGCACACTGGGTAGATAAGGACAGGAGTGGGCCCCTGAGGGGGATGTCTTCAGGCTAGAGGGGACAGTAAGTACCAGCCTGTTGCGCGTGCCTGGTGGCAAGCTGAAGCTAAGCATCTTCTCATACCCCCAACCGTCTGTGTTATGGTCTAGTCATGCCTAGAGCGTGCCAGCTCCTCGGCCGTGCTGGGACCCCGGGAGGTGGCTATCTTAGAGCAACCTGTGCCGTCTCTCTGTTCCTCGCAGCCAGACTTTTCTGCCCCACGTAAGAGAGCAGAGGGGGTTAGGGAAGGAGCAGCTGCCATAGCTACTTTTCCTAGTTGGCCTCCAACCTCCCGTTCCCACACTGGAAGCCAACACGCTGCAGCCCGCGACCCTCGGACCCGCCAGACGGCGTTTCTCTCCCGCGCAGCTGTGAGCGGCGGCGCGGGGAGGCATCCCGCTGCTGCGGGGCGAGGGCCGCGTGCTGGCTGAGCTCATCGGGCTGCTGGCTCTCTTCCCAGCTCTGCGACACTGGCTGAGCATCCTGCAGCAGAAAAGAGGTAGCTGAGCTAGGGAAGAAGGAGGAGGGTGCCATCTTACAGTGCATCCCCACCCACACGCGGCAGGGAGTCGGAACGGAAGGCGGCGGCAGCAGCTTTAATATAAATGCAAATAAAAGCTCTGGAGTGTTATTAATGTGGTAGAACCTTTCCAGGGAAACAGTTTAGAGGAGGCAGAATAGTTCCCAGATGCTCAGGGTTGAGCTAGCTTATTGTGAGTAAGATTCATCAAGCCGGCTAATGGCCTATTGCTCCCTCTGTTACGTGAATGGAAAGCACACAGGAAAATTTGTTTGGACGGGTACAAGCTAATGTAAGCCGATACAGCCTCTGCTGTATCAGCAAGTCTTTACTTCTTTAGCGTGGAAAGCAAAAACAGCTAATATCAGCATTATATGTAGATCGGGATCAGGAGGGGGGAGGTCTGCAAAGGTAAACCATGAAAACGTGGTTGCCCAGGACGCTAACGAGCTTCTTGCCTCTGAAATGCCAGAGCAGTAACAAAGCTGGCTGCCAGCGAACGAAGACAGACTGTAAAACTTGCTCAGGCAAGCAAGACTTGAAATGATGAAAAAGCTGGGGGGGAAAAACCGGGGTAGGGGGGGAAGGGTCCTAAAAACCTTTGAGAATCTCAGTCTCTGGTTTCTTTTTCATGACTGACTGCCATGTCAGTCTTGCTGATGACCAGCACAGCATCAGCGCCTACACCACTGATGGGCTGCTGAACACTTTAGGTAAGGGACTGGTTGATGTAGAAAGGATGCACAGCAGCAGCGCCCTGAATAACTCACGAACGAAAAGTTGTAGCAAAAGGAAGTTTCCCGTTTTGAGGCAAGAAGACCCATCTATTCAATTAAAAATGAGGAGTTTAAAAGAAGGCAGGCTGCCTAATGCCTGCTTACTGCTCAAAATGCGGAACTCCAGCCAAGCCAGGCTGAAAGGTTGGTAGGTTTGAGATGGATTAAAGGTTTGCATATCTATCCATAGTTACATTAAATAGGATTAACAGTGCCAACCACTAACTGGTGGGGGCAGGGGAAATAAAAAGCACGAAGGTTGCTCTGCAGCTGTCTACAGGGTTACATGCACCTTTTTCTGAACAAATTAGCTGTTGGCAGGGCTAAGCAGTAATCTAGCCAGGCTGGTCTGTCCTGAGCTGCACCATTTTTGTGCCAGCAAGTTCATTTGTCTCCTTTAATGGGAGGCAAAGATTAGGTCTCTTTCTCTGACTGTCCGTGCACCGCAATGGAGATACAGAGGAGTTACAGAACTAGGAGATTCTCTGCCCTATATAAATTAAGCTGACGCGTCTCCTGCGCTGGGAACTTGTTCCCTGCCATTTTTTAAAAGGGTGTGTATGTGTAAAAGAGAGGAAGGGAGCAGCTGAAGGAGAAATGAGAGGCGGCTAGCCATTACTTGGCGAACACGCACCTATGTAATAGGGAAATTTGAGCTTGTGGGTAGAGCTAGCTTCATTCAGTGGCTTGTGACACTGCATGAGTGCACTGAAAATCATGCAAAGACAGCATACCTGGTATACCTGAACAGCCAAAATAGTACTGCCTAGGTCGGGGGACCTAACTCCTGTTAATTCACAAGGCCCAACTAAACAGCCTGAAGTATTTCAGTGGGAAAGTCAGCAAAGATGAGCTGCTTTGGCCCAGCAAGGGACGCTCGTGGTAAGACTCCAAGCCTGTCTTTGCACTGGAAATGAAGTGTAACAGGAGTATATGTGCTGGGCTGCATGGCGAGGCTGTGAATACGTCAGGAGGATGGAGGAAGGTAGGTCGTCTCCAGAAGCTACTTGAATCATATTAAGAAGAAATGAGTATGCACAAGATGGAAATGACGCGTATAGGAAGGACAATATAGATCCTGTTTTTTCTGAAGACCTAAGCCTATGGTAAGATAAAGACAATGTGTTACTCTGACCAAAAATGTATAGATTTCCCAGCCCAAAAAGTCCTTCTGGATTAGGAACAGGTTTATTAAGTGGAGAAAAAGGGTGGCTACACAGCAGTGAGGGTTGAGAAAGCCAGAGACATCTCAAAATAGAGAAAGTATATGGAAATGCCAAGAGCAGAAGCTGAACCATACTTAAAAAAAAAGGTGAGGCAATACTTAACGAGGCTGTGGGAAAGGCGGGCGAGACAAGGAGTGTATTTTTTTCAAGAGGCACATGACCTCTCTGGAGACGACATGGCTTTGGGGCCAGGGAGAGGGAGCTGTGACCGGACTACCACTGTGTGAAATTGTTCCGATCAGAATAACCCACATTTTCTTTCTACCAGTCCAATTCAGCAGTGCTGAGGGAGCATTCATCTCCCAAAGGACAGCCTGTCCTTGCAGCTATTTCTGGGCTTTCTGCCAGGGCAAAAGTTACTTGGAAGATTTTATCATCATTCTTCCTTCACTCTCCAAAGCTGCAGCTGGGGATTTATTTTTGCAAGCGTGCTGCAAAGGTGCATCTGCTTCTCCACACAGGCATGTGAAGACGTTGTCGGCGGTGGTGGTTTCCTCTTTTTGTTTGCAAAGAAAGAGAAGTGCAAGCACCTGGGTCTCTCTAAAAGCAGGGTGAAGATGAAGGTAGTTGTAAATATCATGATAACAGCAAAAACAAGCTCGTGAGAAGGGGCCGTATGTTGTCAGAGCAGCTTTGCGAGCAGTGACCCGCCGGGGGTTGTTTGGTTATGTGTGGGAATACTGGGCTCCTGTTTACCATGAAGTACAAAATCGGCTAAGGGCTCGGCAGCCTGAGGGTCACGCACGCTGTGTGTGTGAAATCCGCTTCACTGCCCTTAATTCAGAGGAAAAATAACTTGAGACAGAAATCCTATCAGCCGTGCCAACTTCAGATTCAAATAGCTTTTATATAATGTAGATTGGGGGAATTCTGCTGTTTCCATGTAGAACTGGGCTCATCTGGGAGTAGGCAGAGCCTGCAGTTCATGCACTACAATCTATTTCTGGACATGGTATCGTGCTGTATGCAAGCCTCACGGATTCAATTGAAGCACGTTTGTTCTGAAAGGCTGTGAGAAAAAGGAGACGGCTCCTGCAGTTTGCAAAATGTAAAATCAGTCACCAGGCAGAAGGCTATCAGACTTTGTCTCCCTCGGGCTGGAGTTTGTTCCGTGAGGGTGTCCTTGGTGTTCCTTGCCTCCTGCGGCAGGCTGGACAAGCTGCTGGGCTGCAGAGCAAAGCGGCGTGATGCTGGCCGCGCCTGAGACAAGCCTGGAGGAAAAGTCTAAATGAAAAACACAGAGGAAGCGTCAGCCCTAATCTCTAGCCAGTGTAAAATCTTAACGAAGTTACTAAGTATGGAAACACGGCGTCATTTCGGCAGGCATTGCATAAGGTTGCCATATTGGCTGCCTCTGCAAAGCTGCAAGCTCGGAGCCTCAGCAAACAGTAACGATGCCAACCGCTCTTTAAGGGCAGATTTCTGGTTCTCCTGCAAGGAGTCCTATAAAACGCACACATGGATACAGGGCAGAGAGCAACGCAGCACGGGTGCATCGTGCATTCCTTGTCTCCTGTTCCAGCTCTGATCTTCCTTCCCTGGAGTGAGCGTAATTTGGTAAATTGGCGCTACATATTCTCCGGAGGGCTGTAGAAACCAGAATCATGTATTTACTGGCCAGCACAGACACTGCCTCGTCTGCCTGCAGAGCACGGGCTCAAAGAAAAATAGATTTTTGTCAGGGGTGGCTCACACACAGCTGTGCCATGGGGTGGGGTGGGGGATAGATGTGCTGACAGTCTTTCCAGGCTTTGGGTGAGCTGAGTAAGGGCTGCAAAATACACCACCGCCACCCCCCCCCCGCAGCCCGGGCTGCTGTCAGGCTTAAGCAGAAGTTGCGATGGCTCTAATGGAAGTAGAGGTGGTTGGAAAGGGGGATCGGTTCGGGGAGGAGAGGAGGGGTTTGCCCTGCCCTGCAAGAAGCCACTTGCGCATACACTCATACCAGCTGCCATGTTTTCTGTGGCACAGTGTCACCTCGGGTGCAGATGTGACCCATGAGGGAAGGACTGTCCTGCTCGTTGGGCTTTCCTGCCTCTCATTATCCCTGTCCCCAGCTTGGCAGGGCCAGCTGATCTGAAGGAAAACCATCAGGTTGCTCTGCCTCCCAAAACACAAGAGTCCCTTGTCCCTGCATGCAGTCACCAGTAAGCCCTGGAGAGCAAAGCAGCGCTTAAAGCAGGACCTTGCGGTGCCTGCTGGTTTGCAGTGCGTCCCATTTATGTCGTGTACAGTAATCAGAGCGCTCGCCCAGAGGGTGAGCGATGGGGCAGATACTCCCATGAAGGAGAGTGTTCTGGGCTCAGACTTCTCAAACAAGGAAGTCGCCGTCTCACGAAACCCCAGGTGAGGGTCTTAGTTACCCACACCACTTCCAGTGTGGCATGAGCCCGAACTCCTGACAGGGATTCTGTAATTCAACTAGCGTGCACGTCACCCAGGCACCAGCTGTAAGCGTGGACAGGACAAGTCACCACCGACGGCCTGGCCTGCTCAGCCCTCCCTGCCAGCCAGCAGGTGCCTGCTGCCAGCAGTTTCCTACTTCATCTGCCTCCTGGACCAGCAGGTCCCAGAGCGCAAGGTTGTTATCCCGTGTCACGCATCAGCTAACGGCCTGGGCAATTAACAGCGCTGGAGGACTGCAGCTGTAACTTGAGGACGTAACGAGCTTAAGTGTCAGAAAGCAGGACTCCTGAGAGGCTGCAACCTGACAAATGATTTTCTAACACCATTACGGACCTCTTCCCTCCCCGCTCCAGCGCTGGCTGAGGCCAGTCCTGATGGCACTGCGCTGCGCCGCGCCGCGCCTGTGTGCCAGCCGGGCTGGGACGTGCGGGTGCCTGAGCTGGGCAGCTTACTGGGTCAGGTCAGTGCAAGAGAGAAGGAATCTTAACTCCTCGGGGAAGGATGTGCACGTCCACATGCCAAAGCTGGCTCCAGCAGGACAAGCAGGGATTAGGTGCTGCCAAATCTGGGTATTGGTGGAAAA